>OMKL01137752.1:0-13289 GCA_900302295.1 Parasudis fraserbrunneri | reverse complement strand
AAGGCAAAAAAAAACTCACCATTTCATAAAATGAAAGCTGGGTAAACTGATTTAGGTGGGTTAACCCATGGCAATACATTCATAGGTCTTTCTGATAAATGAACCAATGCCAAAATGCAACAAATTAGACTAAAATACAATTAGCCAACAGCATGCAAATAATAGCCTAACAACAAATTTAATAGCTTATGCATCATTTGGTTATGAGTTGGACTACACCAGGATAGACCTGGCTATTTTTCTTTTTTTTTTCCATCATTACTATTCATTGGCCTTATAGAAATATGTTGGCCTACATAAATCTCCACCTTAATCTACTCTACTAGATTGTTTCTTACAAAATGTATTATTATTATTATTATTATTATTGTTGTTCTATAAGGGCTATCCTTGGGTCTACCTAGCATCAAACTGGACTTTATAAATATGGCCGTTTTATGTCTTGGTTTGCTACAGGATTAGTAATCTTTAAAATCCCAACAGCCCAATCAGAAATTGCTTCTCTGTTAAAAAAGTAGGCTACCCTACAGTTGCATATGGCATATTAACCACTATAGCATTCCCAGAATTTGCAAACTTAGCTGTCTTTATATAATAAGCCTAGCCATTTCAATTCAATAGCTATTCAATACCCATCAAGCTGATAAAGCTGTGACTGCGAGGAAGACCTGCACAGCCTGTATGCCCATGTCTGCTTAATTCACCACAATAATGGCAGAAATATCAAATAAAACATAATGTATTTATTTTACATATACATAGGATAGTTGTAACAGGACACATGTAGCTAAGACTAAGACGATTTGGTTGCATTATAGCCGTTTAAAGTCATCCAGAAATTAAACTTTTGTCAGAGCGGTATTTCTCATGCATTTCGATTTTCATCTCGGGGGGGCTGCCTCTGTGTTCACTTGCTCAGTGACGTGAGGACGTTTTCTTCGGCCATCGTTTTACAAGATAGCTGTCGATTAGGGAATGTTCAAGAGGTTTAACATGTAGAAAATGAAGAATCAATATTATACCACAAAAAGCTAACCTTTGGTTAACAGATTAAGTGCCGGGTCAAGTGATTACTGGAAGTTACGACGACGGAAAAAAATATTTCGCGTTTTCCTCAGTAAAACACGTATTATTACAATATTTTGTGCTGTAGACCATCTCACCGAGGTAGAAAATGTAGTTAAAAGAAATATTGGCTCTACCACCGATTTTTAATAAATTATTTTCGATGACGGCAGAATCACGTTTGACCTCCCTAATAGAAACAGTGCAACCGATTTTTGAGGCTAGAAATACGACGTGCGGTCTCTTCACTGTAGCACTGCCATTCGCTTGCTCACATATCTGTATGTTTGGAATGCATATTACTTTTCATCACATTTTAGTCATTTGATTATTGTTATGATTGTTTTAGTCTAGTTTTAGTCAACGAAATCTATGTAAGTGTTAGTCTCATTTTAGTCAAATGCATTTTCATCTTTTTAATTTTTCTTATGAAATCATTACAGTAACATTTCATCTATTTAGATGTGCTTCACTCCTAAAGTGTTCTTCTGAAGAACTTCCAGTGACCCTAAACGTGATGCATTAATAATACCTTATGAGTGGTAGGGGACCCTGTAGGCACTGTAATATCCAGAAAAGTTGAGACAAGTCGGAATGAAGTGCAGTAGACTAGAATAGTTTGTTGCGTGTGAAGCCCAGAAGCACTGTTTTGTCCACTCATATTTGCCCTCTCCCTCATGCTTCTTAAAAATGACTGTTGACTGAAAAAAGAAAAGCAGGTAGTAGTGATGCGCGGATCAGCTCTGATATCAACCAAACCCGCTGGCATGTACAATTCATCCACCCGCAACGGGCCAACACCTGGACGATTTAAGATCCTAGATTCGCATCCGCATAAACCCACTTTTTTTTCACCAGTTGAGGAAATTGGCTTAACTAGGACCCAAGCAAGGTGCCATCACATGTGGGAAACATTAATCTAATTTACAAAAAAAAAAAAGATTTGGTCACAAGGTTAATGCTAGAATATAAACCTCATTTGGGTGTAAGAGCTCACACAAACATTTTATGGCCTCATAAAGTCAGAGCCCCATTCATTGTCTATGAAGCAGCCCCAGATTTTACATCCCAGTTTGGAGGGTTCTCTCTCTGATTTCTAGCTTTAGGAGAGATTGGTGCATGTTCACAAATACTGACTGAACTGTCCTGGGGCACAGGAAGAACATATGTGAATTCTTAAAATGCATTCCCCTTTAAAGACCAAACCATACAGCATTTGTGAATATTGCTGTGATGCCAGAAATGTGCATATAATTTTCTAAGAAATAACTTCAAGAGCATGAAAAAGAAACTCCTTACAAACCAGCAATCTTCTAAAGAAGTCTTAGTCAACAAATACCCAAACAACAAATACTGCCCTTCATTTTAGGGCTTATCAAGTTGAGTCATTGCAAACTGCAAGGGAGTGCTGCCACACCAAGCAGAAACAACCCAACTTTAGGAAATACAGTGCAGCAGCACAATAAAACCTAACCACATGGAAACCTCAAAATATAAAATATGCAGCCAGTTAATTGCTTTCTCCATCTCTCTTCTCCTCCGTTGTCTCCCAGGGTTATGGCGAGGCCAAGCCACAGCGAGCATGTCCTGCAACAGCTCAACAACCAGCGGGAGTGGGGCTTCCTGTGTGACTGCTGCATTGCCATCGGTGACATCTACTTCAGGGCCCATAAGGCCGTGTTGGCCGCCTGCAGTTCTTACTTCAGGATGATGTTCATCAGAGACCAGCAGGCGGCGGGTCGTCTGGACCTCAGTAACATGAAGATCAGTGCGGAGTGTTTCGACCTCATCCTGCAGCTGATGTACTTGGGCCGCATTGCCGTCGGCAGCTATGAGTTCGAGGAGCTCAAATCCTCCATGGCCTACCTGCAGATGTACTACATCCCTGACTCTCTCGAGGACCTCAGGGACATCAGGAGCTCCAATCTCACTCCCTCCTCCTCAGCCTCATCCTCCTCCTCCTCCTCCTCATCCAGCTCCTCTTCTACCGGTCCTGCTGGTGGTAAGATGATGTTCGGTGTCCGCATGTATGAGCAACAGAGACCTAGTGTCCCTGAAGTGGAGCGCTTGCCAAAAGCGTTGAGCAGCACTACAGTGCGACCTGCAGTTCCAGTAGCGGTCAGCAGCAGACCTGTGGTGGAGGAGGTGGTGTCAGCTCCTTTAATAGTAGCCCCACTGCTTGTGGATGGTGTTGCAGACCAGCCATGTGATTTAAGAAAGCGGTCCGGTGGCAGAAGCTCTGCTCTCAAAGAGCGTCCACGGTTTGGCCGCACCTACACCTGCGACGACTGTGGCTTTGTCTTCAGCTGTGAGAAGCTATTAATTGAGCACATCCTTACCTGCACCAACCGGAAGGCTTACCAACCCCCCAGAGCCAGCACCGATGCTGACAATGACTCCAGTAAGGCAGAGAGCTCTGCTTCTGAGGGGCTGGAGGAGCACAGGGTCATCTGCAAAGGCGAGGAGGATTGGCCAGAACACAAGTCGGACTCTGATACAATGATCAGGTCAGTGGCAGCTGGGACAGACGATGATCCTGGGTTGATAAGGAATATCTCCATCAAGACAGAACCGGAAGAAATCATGTTTCCTGAGCTGGATGGAATAAAGGTGGTCCGGGTGGGTGAGCACAGTACTAGAGACTGTAGCGTGAGAAACAGCGATACAAGACACAAAGACTCACTCGGGGACCAGACAAGGTTTGAACGTGAGCCAGAGCCTGGCGTCTCGGCCATGGAGGACAGCAGTGAGCCTTTTGAAGGGCAAATGTCCTGCAGTGAGGATTCGGGAGTACCTACAAAGTTGCGCAAAATTAAAGAGGAGAAGCAGGAGGCCGATTGTGCCCCATGCGAATTGTGTGGGGCACTGTTGACTGAGGAGGACAAGTCTGCCCATTATATCTCCAACCATATGGGCCACATTTGTGCATGTGGAAGGTGTGGCCAGGTGCTTATCAAAGGCCGGCAACTCCAGGAGCACGCGGAGCGTTGTGGCGAATCTCAGGGTGGCGAGTCAGATTCCCATGGGGAGGATGACTCTTCCCTGCTGGAGGACCCACAGGGCATGGAGGAGGGCTTGCTGGATGGAACAGACCTGGCCTGCCCCCACTGTGGCTTGTTGTTCCAGAGCGAGAGTTTGGCTCTGGAGCATGCCCTGTCTTGCCACGAGCAGGAACTGTTCCGCCCGGCACTGTTGGAGGAAGGTGTTGAACCCGACCACCGGCGCAAGCATTTCTGCAGCATCTGTGGTAAAGGCTTCTACCAGCGCTGCCACCTGCGGGAGCACTACACCGTCCACACCAAGGAGAAGCAGTTCACCTGTCAAACCTGTGGCAAGCAGTTTCTGCGGGAGCGGCAGCTACGGCTGCACACCGACATGCACAAGGGTATGGCGCGCTACGTCTGTCCTGTCTGCGACCAGGGCACGTTCCTCAAACACGACCACGTCCGACATATGATCTCGCACCTGTCGGCCGGCGAGACCATCTGCCAGGTGTGCTTTCAGATTTTCCCCGGTGGTGACCAGCTGGAGAAACACATGGACGTGCACCTGTACATCTGTGGCGTCTGTGGAGAGAAGTTCCGTCTCCGTAAAGATATGAGGAGCCACTACAACTCCAAGCACACCAAAAGACTATGAGGGGAAGGGCATAAAACTACTTGTGTCCTTCCTGCTTTTATATTTGTCTGTTACTTAAAAAAAGCCATAAATGTGAGAACAAATGTATGCACTTGAACACCAAAAAGAGAACCTATAAATCTGCACTTTTTAAGTATATGCATAACCTAAGTGTCGGTCAACTTTGTGGAGGGCTACAGTGCCTCAAGTTTTGGCAAATGGCTTTGTCGTTATCTTGTTTCCCAGTCATGTTGTTCTTGAATATTAATACCGTTTGAAGACATATGGTTGACACATCTAAATTTTCATGGTCTAATTAGTGTGCACAGTCAATGGAACTAGGTGTATTCTGCTTTCTTATAAATTTTTCGCAAATTATTTCTCAAAATATGGTTCCTCACTTTCTTAGGGATGCACAAATACCAATTTTTCTATTGGACTTTGGGATGCCTTAAATGACTTAAATAGGGTATCAATATCAGAGAATTTCTCCAATACTAACATTTTATACAAAGAGCACATTTCTTTGGGTGTGTGTGTCAGGGGGCGTTATTAGAGGGATGTTGGACCTTTCAAATGGAGAAAACATGATCATATCTCATTTTTGTCCCATTTACCCAAACTACTGGTCAAACTCCGTATTATTGGGCAAACGTGATGGATTGGATTGGTACCTACAGTTTAGTACTTGGAATGGGTATTGGCTGTGAAAAAGGTAATATTAGTGCATCCCTTCTGAAACTTCTTTTAATTTCAATAGCTCTAACTGTATTCATTTGCATTCACTGTGTAATGATGACATGGCACTCAATGTCAAGAATGGCAGATAAAATGCTCTGCATGTGGTGCCTTTACTTTACTGTACCGGTAATTGTGCATACCAGTAGCAGTGCATTTTCTATTGGTCACTTTCCCTTGGTCACCTGCTGTGTTTTCACAGTGATACATGATGGGGCATGGTGGCATAAGCAAAGATCTCTACTAAAGTAAAAATTGTTATCAAATCCTCAGATACGATTATGAGGAAGTTGTGCACAAACAAAACACTAGAAATTATCCACTTGTTTGAACCCAATGTGGGGCTAACATATACTGTCTCTACAAACTAAATTGTTTTTATCTTGTTTTGTGAGGAAAACAAAGTCATGCCTCAAGGCATTCCAAATACTCTTATGCCTTATTAATCATTTCATGTCCAATATTTATCAACAGAACCAATTTGGATTTGTTTTGATTTCAGAATTGGTTTAAAAGGACTACCCAACTTAATCGATGCAGCCAAATTAAATGAATACTTAGAGCATACAGTACGTATTGTACATACATTTTCTGAGAGGCTGAGTAATGATGTTTATTTTGTGTTGTTTAAAAGCTAGCCTACATTTGCATTTTTAAGTTAGAGGCTTGACATTGTTTTAAAAAGTTTTAAGTGTTGATGACGCAGCATGACTTTGGCAGTAACAGGGTGTGGACAAAATAATTGAAACACTAGCATAAAGGCCTAAGGAACACTTAACCCAAAAAAAGCTAATTTATTATTCGCACCCCATCACAAATCACAAAACGATAAAATGTCTTGTACAAATTAATTTGTTTTGAGAGTTATTGGTTAAATATTTAAGAAGTGTGATGTCATTATGATGTATATATTCCAGGAAGAAATAAATGGCCTGCATATCAGTGAAATTATGACAATAGAGAATATCAAGACCTTAGTGTGTGATTAACAGTTCCTAGAAAAGCATAGCATAGCAAGGCTTTGATATTTTTTGTTTTCATCATTTCACTGAGCTGTATTTATTACGTCCTGGAATAATATACATCATAATGACATCACACATCTTAAACCTAACGCAGTAACTCTCAAACCAAATTAATTTGTACAAGAATGTTTATAGTTTTGGGATATGTGTGCGATCATGAGATTATAATTAATCAGCTTTGTTTCTTGGTGGAGTGTTCCTTTAAAGGTGTATGATACCGCTTCTGTTATCTCCCAGACACCAAGTTAAATGCAAACAAAGTCACCACTGATTGTGACTGGTCAGTCAGACCATCCGACATTATGAAGGCCATGGTAAAACTCATTTCATTCCTTTACCTCCCATAAGCACTTAATTTGGATTTGGTTATTGAGAAGGCCATAGCATATAGCTAACACTGTTATGCTATTCAAACCATTTGGTGACAATATTATGCTTTGTGAAATGAGGTATTGTGATTCTGGAATAGACTGGTCCCATCAAGAAAGAAGTGCCTCATGATAGGATGCGTTGATCATTAGCTCAGTCATTTAGTTCGTTGTGATTAGAATTTGCTTAGCGCGCTGAGGAAACGCACCTGTCAAGAAGCTCAAGGATGCGCTTCCACGGAAGACTTCCATGTTGGTATATTCATTATTTTGTCCTCAGCGTGGTCCGGTCAGGTCTTCTGTTGTCCATGTACGTTTCCAGTGTGTTGGGCAGTTTCGAGCTTCTGTTGTAAAATTAATCCTTGTTATTCTATTTCTTGCACTGCTTGAGCACAATCCTTTCGATACCTGTAGGTCAGTAGGGCTGACACTCATTCTGCAAACGTTTTTTTGTTTTGTTTGTTTTTACTGCAGTTAAGTCATTTTGCTAATATTTTTATGTAGTTTATAGTAATATCATAGTGCAGAATGATCATGTCAAATTGTCACCTTAAATAATACCAATACTCCCAAAAAAATGTATTTTGTTACTTCTTTTTCTTTATCTGATGCAGATTTGTGAGTTGTTTTCCATTGCAATGGCCCTAAATCTTTGTAAAGGCTGGCCTACTGTCCTGAGTCAAGGAGCAAACTGTCATCTTTTTATTTTATTTTTTTTATTTTTATTTTTTATTTTTATTTATCGCAGTCACTGTTTTTATTGGTCCATGGTTTCACTGCATTGAAAAATATAAGCTCTGAAATGTACTGTTGGGTAACTGATCTGACAAATTAATTGGTTTATTGAAAGGAGTTTTGTAAAAAAAGAAAAAAAAAAATTACCTGATTTCCCCTTGGAAAAGACAAGCCTTTCTTAAGCTCTTAATAAACCAAGTGAATTCTCTTTATGTGGAAAAATCCATATATTTTGTACATTTTGTCTACAAATACATAGCACTGCACAGAGGTAGGAGTGCTTAATTTAGCCTGCAATATGTTTATAGAAAGTAGACTATATATAGGCTACTCATCATAAGGGTAACAATTGGCTGTAAATTTCAGTGGAGTAATTTCCCAGAGTGTGCGTGTTATATGACCACTGTACATGCAATCGTTTCCATGCAATCCCAACCCTAACTTCAGAAAGTAAGGTTACCTGAACGGTGCACACATTATCACGTGATTATGGTCCAATTGGCGTTTTTTTCTTTTTATTTAATTTGCCTGCGGCCTTGTAACGCGCATCTTGTACAAACTACTAGCAGCCGACGTCGGGTGCAACATGGCACGTGTTGGAGCTGATGGTAGGCCACAAACAGGTACATTGAGTTGAGAGTTTAGCTATTGCTTTAGCTTCTTGCTCCAAAGTCTTACTTGAACGAAAAACTAGCTGCTAAATATATCTGCATTGATTTTGAGTTGCTGCACGTTGCAGCAACATTTGACGTCCATCTGTAGCCAGTAAAGTAGCTGTACAAGTTAAATAGTGAGTTAACGTCAACGGAAAAGTCTAAGCAATGTTACCTTGGTTACTTCATTTTAAGCAGAGCCGCGGTCACCGAAAGGGCAGAGAAAAATCTGCAAGTGTATTCTCACCCAGGACGACGGTGGTGATGATATCGTAATGCACGATGCAGACTGCAGCTTCCTTCTTGATAGCCCTTCAGAGTCCTTCGATGTTGGGCAGGTAACCGATACCATTCAGTTAAATGGAGATTGAAAAAAGAAAATAAATAATATGTATATTTCTAAAGTTATTTATTTATTGGCCATCCGCATTATTTGTGTCCGTGGCAGTTCATTGGTTGTATCATGCAACTAAACCCCTACAGGCGTTGAATTAATATTCTGCTGCTGTTTTTACCCTCTCCCTCTCCCTTTTGCTAGAGCAATAAAACGCCAAATCCCAAGGTCTGGCGTGCACCTTCCAAATCTTTGCCAGAAACTCTTGACCTGGACAGCAGGATTAAATTGATTCAAAGGAAGAATATTTTATGGCTGGCAAGGTTCCAGGTGAGCAGCTGTCAGCCGACAGAACAATACCAAAATTGCATACGTTGAATGGAAATTAAGAAAATAAATGTTTCGTCCCTAAAAGGGGGATGGTGTTCAAAAACTTGTTTTGAAGTTGCCCTTTCAAAAAAGTATGGTAATTTGATGATATTCTACCATGGTAGGCTACTGCCATGGTAACGGTCATGTATCACCACCACTTTTGTAGTACTGTGATAATACCATGGTATAATCCAACTGAAACCATATACAGATGATACATGGATGATGGGCTGCATTGATGACCAAAAAATTATGGAAATATCATGATACGTTTTTGTAAGATTTTGTATGGCACAAGTATTTCTCATCGCAAAACTGCTTCTAAAACCAAACACACAACCTTTGGGGAGAGACTGCACAGACGGGTCATCGGAAGTCACATGGTTTCATCCAGAGGCTGTCCCTGGAGATCGAAACCAAATTGCGTGCACATCCCAAAACATCAACATTGTTTACACACAGTAATGGGTTCTATACATTCAAATTCAAACTGAATTGAATAGTAAATGGACTGCATTTATATAGGGGGCGACAGTGGCTCAGGAGGTAGAGCCATTTGGTAATCTGAAGGTTCCTGGTTCGATTCCCAGCTCCTCCTGGCAGCGTGTCAAAGTGTCCCTGAGCAAGACACTTAACCCCTAACTGCTCCCGACAAGCAGGTTGGCACCTTGCACGGTTGCCTCCGCCGTCTGTGTGTGAATGGTGTGAGGCATTGTTGTAAAGCACTTTGAATAAAAGCGCTATATAAATGCAGTCCATTTACCATATATATATATATCGCTTTTATCCAAAGCGCTTTACATCTTGTGCCCCACATTCACCTATTCTCTCACACACATGCACACCCGACGGAGGAGGCAACAATACAATACAGTGTCGGAGCAGTTAAGGGTTCGGACACTTTAACATGCTGCTGGGGTCGAACCGGGAACCTTATCAGACGACCGCTCTACCCCCTGAACCACTGCCACCCGGCAGTGGAAATCATGAACAACACTCACATGTGTGTTTCAACAATGGGGGGTCAAGTCAGTCAGCCAGTTGGGGACATTCACGATTGTAGGCTGGTCCTCTGGGTCCGGTTTGAAAGGACTCACTGACTTGTGGCTCCCAAATTGATAAACAGTTAATGTAAATGCACACTTTTTGATCAGCGTTTCATTAGCAGTGTATTGATTCAGAACTGTAAGCCCTACATTTGAATTAAACTAATTTGACTGTAATGGCTCACATAAATCAATGAGCCCACGAAGTCGGGCATTAACTCAGAAAAGTGTCACTTGATGACATCACAAATTTAAGTCTTGATGCTCAGATTTCAGCTTAGAGAGACCGTTGTCTATGTTAAGTGAACTGTCCAAGATCATTGGAAAAGTGCGTTGTGAATTCCGTTTTAGGGTGGATTCTCCCTTTACAATTTGTTGTTGGAAGTGCATCCCTTACAGAGACTGTACAAGCAACAGCATAATCACCATGAATACTATAGGTTATTTTGGCAGTCTGGATGGTCTATTCACGGTGGGCCTGTCTGAGGTCATGGTGGGCTGCCATCAATGCATCGTACAAATGGGGAACCACTGGTCTTTTCCTCTTCTCTCTTGTAGGATGTGGAGGAGGACAAGAGGCAGGCAGAACAGAGGACAAAAGCACTGCCCCACAGTAGTGTTAAACTAATAGCCACCTCTCAGCCGAGGGTGAGCAGGGCCCCACAGAGCACCAGGACAATAGCCAAAGCCGAGCACGACAACTGGGAGAAGATCACCATCACCGTCGTCAATGAAGAAGCCCAGGTAAATTTGCCTGCCGGCCATTAGAGGGAGGTACAGACCAGTTCTAATTGTTAAAGGGGAATACTACACATTTTAAAGTGATAATCTCAAAGATTTTGATTTAAATAAATGTCTGTTAAGTTGCTATCTATTGCCAAATGAGGTAACACAATGGTGATTGAGTCTATCGCCCACAGATGAAACCTCTTGCATTTGCAGTATTACGAACTGGGTGTCGGTGGCGACATTCCCGGGAAAAATCACAAGCAGCGCACAGTTAGTGACACTTTTTTCCATCACCCAGCAGCGGTTGGTCAGCCAGAGAGGGTGGGCGGAGCTAACGAAACAGGCTCGCTCTTCCTCAACTCATGTGGCGTACTGTTTTTCTGGTCTCTGTTATTATGGCCGAACACACAAAGAAAAGATTGATGCCTACAGATCATCACAAAAAAATTAGACGTTCAGATGAAGGTAAACAGTCCAAAAAGAAAAACGATCGTCAGCCATAGAACTGTAGATCGTCAGTGAGGAAAAGCAAAAGTGAGCATCGGTGCGAACTGACTGACATCATGTGAGGTCCAAAAACACACCTGCAAGTACCGCGTATTGCCATAGGTGCCGCCAAAGAGAACGAAACGGAGATCTTTGAGATTGTTACTTTAAGAATTGACACATTATATTCTAAGGCTATGACTTAGACTATGGGTAGCAGTGCTGAATGCTCATTGTACACAAATGCAGACCAAATTGTGCTTGGGCATTGGTTCCATTAGTGGGGAACCCTAGAACTTTAAAAAAACGTTTAATGTTGAAATCACATGAAAACACATGTTTCATGTGTGTCAACTGTGGCGACAACAAAAAGTAATAACAAGAGGGTCGTTCCTTGAGTGTGTCTCTCTAAAGTGTGCAGAAATACAATTGAAATACAGATATCCCAAATCTACTGTATGCTAATTTGTTCAGTTGCCATAGAAATAAGAGTTTCTCGTCCACGTTGTTTTCATTATGAGCATTCTAAAAGTAATGTCGAGGGGAGGGGCTGATCTCATCTGCCTTGGCTGTCAGGCTGGTCCACAACGCATGACTCAGGGCTGGGCTGGGCAGTGACATACTGTCACTGCCCTTCTGACAGTTTGTTTTTGTGTGCAGTCTTTGCATTGCCATGCCAGCGTGAGGCAATAAGCTAGAATGCCTTCTGTGAAAGACGTGTAAAACAAGTGAGGAGTGGTTATGTCTTCCACAAAGGCCTTCATCTTCCTGAGATAGTAGGGTCGTTGTTCACCTCTCCTGTTGAAGGCATCAGCACACTGATCCCAGGACAGTTACTCATCAATAATGTGCTGAGATGATATGAAGGATGGGGAAAAGGTAAAGCACATTTAAATGTGTGTATTTTTCATATAGAAAATTCATAGGTCGAAATATATGTTACCTTTTAGGCCTATGTCCTCATGCCATCAAATTAAACCAATGGGGGACTGTATTAAGAATGGCTGCCCCCGTGTTTGATGTCATTCAGTCCTCCTAATCTTCCCACAATGCAAAGCACCTAACAAGCTCTTCTGCTGTAAGCAAGTGTTAGCGTTAAAGGGAAATACCATTGCAAAAGCAACATTAAAATATGTGCATATCTTTGTTTATGTCGACAGCGCATGCCACTCTTATATATATTTTGTATACTTACACTTATTGCTTACTTACACTATCTATTTAACTCAACGGTACAATCCCCCTGTGCATATCCTTTGCTATATATTTATCCTTGTATATATTTTATTTTATTTCTATTTCTTTATATATTTTGTACCTCTACTTTCTTCTAATTATTAAGCACACTCAGAAGCCAGCAAAACACTTCACTGCTCATTGTCCTTGTATGATGGAGTAGGTGACAAATAAACCTGACTAGTGTTGAGCAAGGCACTTCACCCCGACTGCTCCATTGGAGCTGCTGAGTGGCCCACAGTGGAGGACTGTTTGTGTGGGGCTTGAAGCAGGGTGGTGCCGAACGAGAGAGCAAGTGCTCGCGGTGGTGCCGCTCAATTATGGCAAATCATAATCACCATTATTTTGGTCAATATTGAGATCATGATTATTTAACACGATTACTCATTGATTGTGGAAACATCATGTATTTATTGAACTAAAAAAAATAAATATTTTTTTAACAGTGGATTTCCTTGAACTTTGAATATAATTAAACTGAAAAACAAATTGTATCTCGATTATCTTGTGTCCAACATTGTTGGAAGCCAAAATTGGAATTGAAAATATAATGTAATTAATGATTGAGCTCGCGGGAGTCGCCGGGCACATCCTGAATGAAATCTTCATCCAGTGGGGCGTGAGGTCTCCAGTAAGGTTAGGGTAGGTTAATAACAGTTACCATAACCCTCCAGTAAGGTTAGGGTTATGGTACGAGTCAGGTTTATAAACGACCATAAACAACCGCCCCCCCGGAGTGAAATGGTGTGAAAATAGGCAGTCCCGATGTTTAATCTACACTGGAGCAGGTTTTTGGTAATCCACAGGAGGACAGCATGTCATAATAACCACCACTCCCATGTGTCGTTGCGGAAAAGGAGGGCTCCTCGTGGAGGCGCTCCAAG
>OMKL01137750.1:0-11422 GCA_900302295.1 Parasudis fraserbrunneri | reverse complement strand
ACAGTCCCTGACAGAAGTCTTGTCGCTTATCCAAGTTGTAGGAACAACAAATAATAACTTGACTTGTAGTTGATCAATTGGAATCAGAAATGGCTTATATGAAAGGCAAAACCCCCTAGATTATGCTTATCATACCAAAGTAAAATGTTGTACCATTCATTGAGGTTTATCATTTAATGAGGATAGAAAGATCACATTTTGCTTGGACAGAAGTCTTGTCGCATACAATTTTTCTTAGAAATTCTACATATAAATTTATTTTGAATACACAAACATGCCACAATAACATCAGAACATAAAGGCATGGTGCCTTGGAAAAAATAATTAATATTGGGTATGACTCCCATGAGCTTGGAGGACTGCATCCATACGTCTCGGCAATGACTCAAATAACTTATTGATGAAGTCATCTGGAATGGCAAAGAAAGCAGTCTTGCAGGACTCCCAGAGTTCATCAAGATTCTTCGGTTTCATCTTCCAAACCTCCTCCTTCATCTTACCCAGACATGCTCAATAATGTTCATGTCTGGTGACTGGGCTGGCCAATCCTGGAGCACCTTGACCTTCTTCGCTTTCAGGAACTTCGATGTGGAGGCTGAAGTATGAGAAGGAGGCCATCCTGCTGCAGAATTTGCCCCCTCTTGTGATTTGAAATGTAATGTGCAGCAAGTCTTGATACTTCAGGCTGTTGATGTTCCATCCCTCTACAGATCTCTCGCACACCCCCATACTGGATGTAACCCCAAACCATGATTTTTCCTCCACCAAACTCACTGTTTTCTGGGTGAATCTTGGGTCCATGCGGGTTCCAACAGGTCTTCTGCAGTATTTGCGGCGACTGGGATGCAGTTCAATGGATGATTCATCAGAAAAATCAACCTTCTGCCACTTTTCCACTGTCCATCCTTTCTGCAAGCTGTGGGCCTGGCAAATGCAACACGTTTTTTTGTTGCCTTCTATTTAATGCTGGTTTCTGAGCACTAATTCGGCCATGGAGACCACTGCGTGGAGAATTGACAAACTGTTCTTGTAGATACAGGGGTTTCTGGTGACCAGTTTCATGTAGCTCGCTGCGGTTGAAAAAGGGCTGGCCCTGGACTGTCGAAGCAACAAACGGTCCTCTCGAACAGTTGTCTTACGGGGTCTGCCTGACCTGGGCTGTCATGAACGTCACCAGTTTCCTCAAGTCTTTTTCTTATCCTCTCCACTTGAGTTTGGATACATTAAAGATGTCTGCCACCTCAGCAGCAGACTTGGTCTTCAGGCTCTTGATGATCAGCACTTTGGTCTGTGGTTGAATCTTTGGCATGCTGTCAGAGGTCAGGTTGCACTTCACATGAAGGTCTGCTGTGCTGGAGTTCTTTTTATACACACCTGGGAATGTGTTCATTACAATATTTGTCACAGGTGAAGCTCTAATCTGTGATTGGTTGAATCATTTAAAGAGACGACAAGACTTTTGTCCAAGCAAAATGTGATCTTTCTATCCTAATTAAATGATAAAACTCAATAAATGATACAAAATTGTATTTTGGTATAATAAGCATAATCTAGAGGGTTTTGTCTTTCATAAAAGCCATTTCTGATTCCAATTGATCAACTACAAGTCAAGTAATTATTTGTTGTTCCTACAACTTGAATAAGCGACAAGACTTTTGTCAGGGACTGTATATATATATAAAATGTATATAGTAAGTTATTATACTGTGAATTTCTCCAGACTATCCCCACTCAACTCCAACCCACACATCAGACCAAAACAAAAAAAAAAGTAAAACAAAGTGCAGCATTACAGATTCTACCTTTCAGCACAGATGGAGCTTGGTTTTGGGGTGGTTGGGTGAATTTGCTTCCTTTTTCCCCCCAAAATGTTAATGGAACGGATGTCTAAAAACAGTATATATTTTTTTTTTTTTTATAATGGCTATTAATTGTGTCCCTGTCGTCTCCTCCAGTAATGGCTTTGAGACAGTTTGAGAGACGTGCGGGGAGGGAGTGTGACCAGGAGAGGGAGGCTCACCGTCTGCAGGGCGAACACACCCGGAGGGAGGCAGAGGAACTGCGTAAACAACTACAGGAAATGCACAAGGACAACAATTTGCTGTTGGTAAGATTCATTCAAGGGAGCCCATATGGAAAAGATGTATACAGATCTTCTAAGTAAATTCACATATATCATCATGGGGCGACAGTGGCTCAGGAGGTAGAGCCGTCGTCTGGTAATCTGAAGGTTTCCCGGTTCGATTCCCGGCAGCGTGTCGAAGTGTCCTTGAGCAAGACACTTAACCCCTAACTGCTCCCGACGAGCAGGTTGGCACCTTGCATGGTTGCCTCCGCCGTCGGTGTGTGAATGTGTGAGTGAATGGGTGAATGTCAGACATAAATTGTAAAGCGCTTTGGATAAAAGCGCTATATAAATGCAGTCCATTTACCATCCATCCATTTACATATATGAGGAATTTAGAGAATCTGCCATGTGGGGCTGGGCAACCGGTAATCTACCATATTATAGTATTAAAAAAATAGATCATAGATGAGTTAGGTAATGAGATCTGAAGGCAGAAGCTGCTGTGTATGTTTCGTATAAAACTTTCTGAAGGCAGAACTATACGTTTCTTATAATCCTTTTTCCGTATGGGAAGGTTAAGTTACTAGAGCTGTCCTCGACAAAAGAAATTCCTATTCAGCTAATGTTCAGCTGATGCCCTCTGGGTGGCGCTATAGGTACCTGTCCACCAAATCATGCGGTTTCTTCCCCACTGCAGTAAGGACTCACTAACCCCAACAAATGTACCTAACTCTTGTCTTGCTAGTCTGTGTCTAAGATGATGATGATGATGATGCTGAACTGAGCTTGCCTACCTTGCTGTACTGAAAGCAAATTCCACTGACCTTCTTCAGTCGTGTGGGGGTCATTTAAGTAACTTGAACTTGAAGTACTTTGTTGACTATTCGTTGAGTTAATTTCATAGACAAATCTGTAAAATTGTGTTTACCTACGTGCAGTCATTCAGAGGGAAATCTTAAATTTTGTTCTTTAGCAGAGATGTGCTCTATCATTTTTCAGGAAATAACTCATTCAGCGTGGGAGGGGGAAAACATTTTTAAAAAGACCATTCGACTAAGGGAGCGGCCATCTTGATCCATCAGAAAAGAGATAAAACAGATGGAAGGTATCGCTGTCCGTTGGTTTGCCTGTGAAATTTGACCTAGCTAACGTAATTGTGCGTTTGTAGGAGCAGCAGCTTTGCTACAGACAGTGACATCTCTTGTCAGTTCCAGAAGTTCATCCTCCGAACTTTTCTGTCCGTCTAAACGGACACAAACCTGGCGGAGACAGACTCATAATCAGCCCTGTCCAACAAACGGATACTCCTCATTGAAAGATAATTCAGAACCAAAATAGACGGAAAGGCACAACGGATCAGTGTGGCCGGGTCCTAATAAAGTCTTGGGTCAACTAAGACCAAACCGACCGATTGATGGACTAAGAAGGGGACAGCCCTATACTTTCTTCAGAAATGATGTACGTTTTTTTTGTGTTTTGTTTTTTTCCTATTCATATTTTTGTTGTTTTGTTGTGTGAATCGAATGTTTCCCAGGCAACGGTCCGAGAGAGAGGGCTGTTGAGCGAGTATAAGAGGGCTCGCACCGCAGCACTGCAGACCTCCGCCGCCCTGCGGGAACGGAGAGACAGAGTCTCGGAGAAGACCTCCGCTCTGGGAGCCGAGCCGGCTTCCAAAGGTGAGGCCCTCAATCACTTTCTACTTGTGACAAAAGTAGAAGCGAGGCGCGTCACGTGGCGCGGACAACACGCCTGAAGCACGAGAGAGAGAGAGAAAGAGAGAGAGAGAGAGGGAGGGAGGGAGATAGAGAGAGAGAGAGAGAGAGCGTTGTTCCATAGAAAGCGATGAAGAGTGCGAGCACAGAAAGAAGCTTTGTCTGAAAGTGTCCTTATTAGTCTAATATTTACACAGACACGGGTGGGACTGAATCATGATGCTTTAGTCCGCGATATTATATTGATACATGCTTCCCAGTATGATGATTTTTTCCAAGGTACTTTTCCCAGGATCTTAATAAAAGACCATACATACTATTTGTACAATGTCTGTTTACTTTTTTTTTTTTTTACATTTGTTTACTTAAAGAATCCTGCAAGAATTACGATTTTCCTGTTAATTAATACAAATTCTCATCTCTCCATTCAGATTACACGCAAAAAGCAACTAGTAACTGACTAAACTTTACTTTTTACACTATTTTACATTTTGTAAAGGTATTGTCTATATACCATGACATTTGTCCAAAAATTTTGACATGATAAAATCACAATATATTGCAGTGTTTATGGCATCGCAATTTATTGAATCATTACCCCTGTATCGTGATATGTATTGTGTCACCAGATTCTTGCCAATACAGAGCCCCCTAGTTATGGATATATCATGTGTATGTTCAGTTCTGAAAACTCCCAATAGCACCAGTGTCATCTAAAAGCTGTTACAGATTTTAGGTCACGATTAGATTTTTGATTCTTTATGCGTTAAAATGTATTCATACTACAGAGCTCTAATTATATATATGTATATGTATATATATATATATATTACACAGTGTGGTTGGCCTCTGAAAAATATATTTTTTATTTCAAAGTCGTAAACAGTGAAAATGTTTAATGTGCCTTAAACCTCATGCTAATAGGAGTAACCATACCATACCACCAGTTAAACTGAAAGCAAAATGAAAGCCCTAGGGAAGAAACTCTTCCCCCTCACCGTCACACTCATGAACAGTTAACTCACTGTGGCTCTGTGCAATAGCCCTTGGACTCTCCAATACACTGTACCTATACGTTGTATATTTACTTATTTATCTCAAAATGTGCCATACATTTCACCCACTATTGCATGGCAGTAGTCACTGATCACGTGTACATAAGGTAACATTATTTTCCTTTGCACTATGCGTATTATCTCTTAATTCCCTGCACTCTCTACTATTTGCCCTATGGTATCCCGTATCCTGTTTACAGTCCACAGGAAGTGCCTGTATATAGTCTCTTGTTTTTTGCTTTTGTATTCTCTTTTTGCCTTTTTTTTTCTTGCGTGTAAGTACATGGAGATGATGCAACAAAAACCAAGTCAAATTCCCTGTATGAACGAATGCTTGGCCATTAAATTAGTTTTAAGTTTCGTTACACTGTATTGAACGAATTTTCAATTCTGTATTGAGATTGTTACACCCCTGGTGTACAGTATAGACCTTTTTTCAGAAGAATTCCGTTGCTGTGGGAACCGCTTTGGCCCCAGTTTATTTCCTGTCAGCTATTGTATTCGCAAAACACTGCAACAGGAAATACACTGGGGCCCATTTAGAACATTGGTGTTGTCAGGTAAGAAAAGGTCTATAGTAGGCTGAACCTGACCAGCAGCCTTGTTCCTATGTGTCCTCGTCTCAGAGTCTCTGGTGTCGGTGCTGGAGGACCTGCAGGCTCTCAGTGCTGCGGTGGTCAACAGCTCAGAGGACTCCGCCGAGGAGGACGGACAGGGGGACGGACAGGGGGACAGTGTGGGACCGTCCACGTCGAATCCACAACACAGATGATATGCCAGTGAGATCTTCTTTCTTTCCTTCTTTTTTTTTTATTTTTAAGGAGACATATCGTAGAAAGGAAGATTTCCATTTCTTTCGTGATTATAAAGCAGGTCTATATAGGTGCTATATAAATACTGTGAAAGTATCAAAACGTTCAGTCCACAGGGAAAGGGACACGTATTCAGAAACTGTGCCTGTCATTCAAGCCATTTGGAGTTCCGTAATCCGATGATCGATCAAGGTAGGCTCACTCTTCTCCTCGTCCTTGACCCGTGTTCGCATGTGAAAACCACGCGTGTCCAAAGTGGTGGCTTGCTCATAAACTTTCTCGTTTTCCACCAAATGGTTCACTAAAGTATGTTTCGGACAACATTTTAGGTGAGAAATAGGATATGCGATCGCTGGATCTTAACTCATATTTGATCTGCAACGCCTAGTTAGACAGTTTGATCTGATTTTTGTTCGATCAATTGAGCCAGGCGTGCCGGAGTTCACGCGCAATTCTGGAGCCTTGTTTTAAGACACAGAAACAGCCTGTCGAGAACAGGACTGACTAGAGGCATGCTAGAATGCATAATCTGAGTGGTATTTTCAGCAAAAAACTTCAAAGATATGTTTGAAGTCCCCAAAACATGTCTTTGAAGTTTTTTTTGCTGAAAATAACAATTTTAATTATGCATTCTAGCATGCCTCTATACCACTCTTTTTCAGTCTTGTCCTTGACGGGCTGTTTCTTGTGCGAGACACATGGAACTGCAGCACACACCTGTTCTATGATACCTCCAAGGGCTCATGCAATTCAGATCAACCTGTCAAACTAGGCATTGCAGATCAAATATGAGCAAAGCGATTGCTTATGCCATTGATGGCCTAAAATGTTGTCAGAAACATATTTTAGTGAACCGTTCAGGTGGAAAAAGAGAATGTTTACTTACGAGCAAGCCGTCGTGTTTTTCCCACGCCCAATGCCGGAATTGCAGGGCTTCACTTCAAGCTTAAGTTCAAGTTTCAAGTTCAAGTTTACAAACTAGGCATTGAAGATCTTGATTTTGTGCACACACATTTTTCACATGCACACACGAGTCAAGGATGAGGAATCCCCACTTTACTTAAGAGGGGGAAGCATATCTGAATGGCTTGTTGAATTACATGTTTTCTGACCTAGGCAGCCCAGTTGACTGGGTTGACTTATTTCACAGTTTGTGTGTTAGTAGGCACAAATGTATGTGCACAAGCAATAATATGGGACCTTTAACTTGTTGAAAAGGAGTAAAATATGGGACTTTTTAAAGGGGAACACCACCCAAATCAAGAATTTCCATATCTTATTTTCATGGCCTAAGAAAGTTCAAACAATATTTGGAACATGAATAAGACTCAAAATGTTTGATGTCATCAGGTATAAAGTCTGGAGCTGCTCCATTGGCAATGAATGGGAGACTGATTTTGTGGACCTATATAATGTTTGTTTTCTTTTCTTTTTTTAATACCCAAGTGAGCTATATTCTAAAGTAGTCTTCTCAGTTCTGAAACATAAAATGTACCCGTTTACTCAGAACATTCCCCTGGGCGCTCTCTGTGTCATTTTTACCATCTCTCCCAATTCATTGTCTACTCGTCCATACCCGGCCGGAATGCGGAAATGCTAATAAACAGAAAATGGAGAATTCTGCTTTGTCAGTCACTGCCTGAGCATAATGGGTTAAAAACGTCTGAATGTTTTATATATGTATTGTTTGGTTCTGTCTTTTACTTCAAAACCCACTTCAGTACATCATTTAATTGGATGACTGAATGAAGTAATATATTAGTTGTTATCAGAATGGTTGTTTGGTTAGATGATGTGAAACGCAATGTCCTGCAAAGTGTTATTTTGTTGTTGTTACATGTGGTTTTCTCACCTTATTCTGCTGTGGATGAGATTTACTGGCCAACCGATTGAGGAGATAAATGGATGAGGAGATAAACAAATGCGGACAGACAGACAGATCTTTTTTATAGTAGTATTATTCCTTACAGAATCAAATGCAGTTTATGGGGAAACAAAGACTGTAAATAGATTCAAGATGTTTATTGTCAGTCCGGTTATGCAGGTACAAACATGTGAAAAGCTTTTGCTTGGGGGGGCTCCATTAGGGTAAAGTAATGTAAAAGTCAAAATATAAGGTGCATTAAAAATATTAAGATATATAAATAGTAAATATGAGCAAAATATAAGATGCAATAAACAGGTATATTTATACAGCTAAGTTAGTATTGCACAGTGGTTGGATTGCATTCGTATCTGTGATGTGCGCATGTATGTGGGGATAGTGTCTGTGTATGCGTATGTTATTTATTTAGCAGTGTTATGGCCTGGGAGAAAAAGCTGTTCCGCAGCTATAGCAATAAGGTATTCTAAAGAGAAACGTGTACATACAGTTTGTGGAAGACCGATGTGTGGCTTATTCATAGTGGCCATCAAGCATGTGGATGAGGCATGTGTCAACACTTCTCTGTAGACGACATTGTTCATGTTAGTGCGTTTGCTTTTGTCCTCATTGACTGCCAAGTTTCAGAGCTGCAGGGGGTTGCCAAGTCTGCTTGCTGCCACATAGAACTAGCCATGTGAAAAGAAGTCTTTCACAGAGTAGACACCCACTCGTGACAGTGACTGACCTCGCGACTTGTTGACAGTCATCTCGAAGTAAGGTCGTACAAGAAACTGCCTGCGCACTAGAGTGAAGGGGAAAATCTTCTCTGAGGGTGAGATATTAATCCTGGGGATGAGCAGCTTGGTGCCAGCGTGAAACCTTGACACCAACTCCGCTACCAGAAGATGAGGTGGGACTTGCTTCAGGATGTACCGTGAGCCATCACAGTGGCCACCCACTTGATGGAAGTTCCGCAGTAGCGTTGTGGTCATGCCAACCTTCAGTGAGAGGCGACGTGGCGGCATGCCTGATGTTTCCTCATGTTGAGGAATTCCACTGGGTAGATGTGGCTGTCATCTGGCCCCCACGGTATCCACACAGTGGAGAATGTGCTCCTCACTTGGGAATTTCTGGGAGATGTATTGGTTGACTTGAGTCCATCTCGGCGTTAGTGGGGCACAGGATTGCCCTCTCAAACAGCCACTGAGGGTCATGAAGGTTGCGCTGCAGGTTCTCAAAGACCCAGTTTACCAGGTCCTGCAGAGCTGTTCCTGGGATGAGAAAGCGCTCTATTATCGTGGCAGCAACCTCTCCCATGATTTCCACATGCTTCCAGAGATGGGAGCTCTTTAGGCATCTTGAAATGATCTGAGGCCGTGTGCCATGGGGGACAACTGGTAGGATCTGCCTCCAGTCTCCACTGAAGAAGGTGGTAATACCTGAGGGTGAAGTAAAATAGATGGCAGGTTATTGATGTCACAGTTATTATGAATCAGATCACACATCAATCATTGTTACTATTTCAGTATTCCCGGGAAACACATTCACTTAAAAAGAAAATGCATACAACCAAATATATATTCTCTTGTTCTCTAATCTAGTACATTTGTCGCTGTGTTCATGAAAAACAATAAATGCATTTGTTTTTACTGTCTCGACATAAACTGTCCTTAGAGTATTATTTTAACCAAAAACAAATAAAATGGCTTGTGCTCTATAGGCTATGTAACCTCTTTTGTTCTTGTTTCATTATCTTAAGATAAACCAAACATTTCCCTTTATTCCTAGGAAACACATTCACCATATTCACTTATCCATGAAAAATAATAAATGCATATATTTTTACTATCTCAACATGAACTATCCTTAGAGTAGGTTATTATTCTAACCAAAAGCTAATAAAATGTATTTTGTTCTATAGGCAATAATATAAATTTGTTCTTGTTTCACTCTCTTAACATAAACAAAATAATGTCCATTTAGTTCAACTACAACAACTACATGGTTCTATTCTGCTCTACACCATAGAACTATATAGACCATATCTACACACATTGTGCAGTCGCCATTTTGTGTTGTCTAAACTTCTTCACAATAGCATTTTATAGTTTGGCCAAAAGACCACAAATATGTCCATTTGGCTAAAGAAAATAACCAGAAACTAACTTATAGCACGAAAACTGCATTGTGAATTATCCTAAGTGCATTTAGAGAATTCTCAAGATTTATTGTTGTTTTGGGTTAGCTTTCTAGCTACACTACACAGGTCTGCTAGCATCCCTCTACCTCTAACAAATCGTTTCTTTGACTAACATGTGCAAAACGATCTAATAACATGTTCAACTCTCAAAATGTAAGACATATTTACTGACCTGTGAAAGAATAGAAGGACACACGTTGGGCTGATGTTGACTTCACGGCAGAGCCACTTGATTTGAGAAGGCGTGAAGAACACTTAAGGATACGTGAGGTGAAGCCCACCGGTTTGAGAAGTGGTTTCAAATAAGTGACTTTCCAACTTCCATTAAAAATGTCCAAAATGCTCATGAACAGTGCAAATTGAAAAAAAGAAAAAAAAGAAAACCCAGCTTTGTCGGTCTCTGCCCATTCCAATGGTCAATGTCGATGTGCAATTTCAGATCAATTGGCCAACACATTGAGGAGATAAATGGATTTACACAGAATAGCAGATTGATATTGATTGATGGAGCAGCTTCAGGCTTAATACCTGATGACATCACAAATCTGACTTTTAGCACTCTAGTTTTTAGATTTTGGTGAGAGTTGTTCATATTCACTAAAATTTTTGCAATGTCTAATAACATGTTTGAATTCTGAATAAATGGGCATAGTTCCCCTTTAATTGGTGGGCAGTCCCCCCACCCACCCCAGTATTCTTATTTTAGAAGGCTGAGAAGCAGACTGTCTATAGGGTTAGAGTGAGGTTTCTGGCTTATAGTGGGATTGGATCCTATAGGCCAGCAGGGGGTACATGTGGTGGCACAGAGTGGGGGGTCTAAAGCACTACACCACCTCTAGGCACTTTGCCTGAGCTTTTCAACTGCCTGCCGTGACGGCTTTTATGATTAATTTGGCTCAGTAAACATGCCTTTTTATTTATTTATTTTTTAGCAAGGAATGCATGGACAGCATCGATGGTGGTTGTGGGCAGACAAACTGTGTAGTATGAGGGGGCTGGAAAGTGTTCAATATTTACCTCTCATATCATACTGTCATAGTGTGAACTTGACAACAAAACCATACATGAACCAGAATTCTAGAACAGACTACATTTGATTTCCTGTCAGCTGTTGATATTAGCAAACACTGCAACAGGAAATAGCCTAAACTTAGCCATGGCTGTTTCCTAGCAACACACCATCCACTGAAACAGTCTATAGCAGTGCATATATGATGTAATACTATATGTATGTCTTTCAAGTCTGACATTTAACTGCTGAGTCTTTAGTCGATAAACAGGAAGCGCTGTAATCACAAATTGAACCATAACAGTCAGAATTTTTGGCCTGCCTTGCAATTTTGTTGGTAATGCACTTTTCTTCAGAAATAAGGTGCAATTTAAAACCATTTTGGATCTACCAGTAGACCTTCATTATTCTGTTTCTCCACACTACAGAATAAAATAACAAAACCCAGCCTATAAGGTACATTTTCTTTCAGTGTTCTGAATAGAACAGTACTACAAGAACTTCATCCTTAAATATTTGCTCCCCCCTGCTTTAATCATAAACTACTATAGGAGCACCGAGCTCCCACAATGCATCCCAACAGGCTCTTCCTCTCAAAGCAGACTGTTAACCCACAGGGTGTGGGTGTATTGTGGAGTGTCTGCTTTACTGCTTATGCTCTACACTATCGAACAATCCCATACTGATGTGGGGACCACGAGA
>OMKL01137749.1:0-19411 GCA_900302295.1 Parasudis fraserbrunneri | reverse complement strand
CCCTCCCTCCCTCTCTCTCTCTGTCTCTCTCTTCTTCTCTGTCGCACTGGCTTTTCAGCAATCCTTCTTTCTTTCAGTGAGCGTGGATGTCAGACATGGCTGTGTCTGGGTGTATGTGTGTTTACCCTCCCCCTCCCACTCTCCTCCTTCCTTTCCCTACTTTCAGTCTCCCCCTTTCACGAGGAGGAGGGGGCTCTCTCTTTTTCTGTGTATGTGTGTGAGGGAGAGAGAGACACATATACTGTGTGTGACTAACTGAAATGGTGCATAATATACCAACGTGGGGATATACTGGCTCATGGAGATGGGTTGAGCTATTCAAGCCCTTTGTGGTCGCCTTTATAGCCATTTTTGTTTTCACAAAATCATAGGTTTGCAGGAGGTTGGAGGAGCCACACCAAACAAGTTGAAACATGCAAGAGAGAATATTCCCAAGGAGAGGGAGGTATGGAATAACTTGAATGACTAGAGTGGGATGATTAAAAAAATACTTAACACACAATTGCAAGCTATTTGGCTAATTGCCCTGTAGATCATAAATAACCATTTTGATTCCAGTCATGGAAACACATAGACTACTTTATAAATCAGCAACTTTATATATCAGTTACACAGTAAATGGTTTGGTTTACTACTTTGCCATCAAAGTAAAGTAAACCAAACTGGGGGAAACTGGCAGTTGCCTGGTTTGCATAGCAGGCAGCAACAGAAACAAAAGATTTTGTGTGACATGGAATGTTAGTGATAAGTGCTATTTGGGAAGATACTTTTGACTAAGCAGCCTATCATATATGCCTGGCTCCATTAGAAGAAATACTGGTGTTATTAACAAGAATGTGTATAGCATCAGTGAACAATAGCTGCTTTCTCAATGTACCAGCCTAGATACAATATGACAGTGTCTTAAAATATGTATGAGCCGGCAGCACATGGAGGACTTGGGTTGGTGATTTTAAGGTAGAATGGTCAGACATTATGTTTGTGTAAAACAGGCCCAGTTTCTTTGGGACATTCCTGATCTGAAGCTGTGTGTCCCGGCCAGTAGGAACCAGCTGTGCGTCCCAAAATTACCAGTAGGAACCACAAGAACTTGTTCATGCTTGAGCTACATGTGTACAGGAAGAACAGAGTATGTTCAGAGCAATATAATTTTGTGAGAGCCAGGAGTGGTAGTTGTGGCATATGTTGTCCACTGCGTTCATCTGTAGCTCTATCAAACTTTGCTGAAGACATTAAAGCGACAATGTGTAATGTTTCTAATAATTAATCAATTCCTGGAGCATGTACAGAACAAATTGAACAGAATGTGGGGTCTTTTATTGTTGTTGCAACAATGGAAAACAAATTTGCAGCCACCTCAAGCACCAAGAATTCGCTTTGCAGAAAGTCTGCATGTAAACAAAGACGGATTTGACAGAGCAAAGATGCTCATGGGAAATGTATTGAAAACACTGAGACTGTACCGCTCGTGGCCAGCAGCTGCCACAATTACACAGTATCACTTTAAGCCTAGTAAAACCTCAACCAGAGACGTTTACTTGCCTCTACCTATCCTCTTGATTGATGGCCTCCCGTGGCCGGCATGGCTAGAAGGTATCCGAATTCATTGAACTCTGCATAATTTTCAACTAAAAAGTTGTTTGAACCTAGCCCTTACCTTAACCCTAATCTTAACCTCACTGGAGACATCACGCCTCACCCTAAACAAAAATAGAGATGAAAGAAATGCTTTTGTAACTGATTTTCGAAGATAACGTTAAATGAGCCATCAGTATTGATGATAATTAAAATTGAAAAGTAATTTCACATTCAGGGTCGGCCTGACATAAGCGCCAAAGCGAACTAAGCGCCTGCTTACAGCCCCTGTTGCCACCAAAGGGCCCACAAGAGTGCATGAAATGTCCCACAAGAGAGCTTGAAAAAAAATGTGTGATATGTCAATGGTAATCATACAAAAATGCAATATTATGTTATCAAGCTGGCTAGCTAATACTACTTTTTTTTTATTAGACAAAAAGCAATACAATTATACAGCTTTTCAAAGACAACAGGATACAAGCAAAGCAAGGCACACAAAAAATACAAAACACAGTAGCTCGGGAGCTGCCGGTGTGTGAATGATCAAGCACTAACAATAGTCAATAGTATTGGTGACGCTGAGGTGGTGGGGGGCCCCCAAATCAAATTCTACTCAGGGTTCCAGAAAGACTTGGGCTGTGTCTGCTCACATTAAAAGAAAGTGTAACACCATCAGAGAGCAAGCTTAAGCTAACATTGTGTCTGTGTACGTTATCAGGTCGTCTTTTTCTTTTATTCAGTTTTGGTAAGAAAGGTTGTGACTGGCTGTATACTGTACCACATGACTACACCAAACTAAAACTGTCATAGACCTGGAATAGATAGAAAGGTCCCTTCCCAGTGTATCATGGTAATCTCCTTTGGTAATGGCGACACACCAGCTTTTTCTCATGCAACAAGCAAATCCTCTTTTACATGAAAACTAGGGCTGTCAATCGATTTATGTTTTTTAAGGCGTTAATTGCATAATTTGCTTGCATTAATCACGTTAACGCATATTAAAAAATACTTAGCAAAATGTGTCTGTAGGGGCTGTCGTCATAAAGAAATGCATGAAAAAATGGTTAGGGAAAGTAATCATAAGAACTTATCGGTCACAGTCACATTTTGTGAATACATTTGTTCTCTGATGTAACAATATCTTTGTTGCCAGACGGCTCCTTCGAACAGTCTTTGTTAACATTAGCTACTGCTACCAAGCATAATTAGCAAGTATGGCATAACTCGACCTGTGTAACGTAACTTGTTGCTCTGCTGGGAAAGACCGTTCATCACTGCATTGTTTGTACAACTTGTCTGGTCTGGTCGTGGATTATTCTCCCGGTTTGCATGTCAGAGATCCAGGAATACACCAGCCACCCGGCTGGATGTCAAAGCTATGGGAGGCAGTTGGGGTCAAAAAGGGTAATGCGATTTATTGTGTTACATGTTTTTCAACACACTAAGGTTTTCAAATTATTTGAAAAGATTAACACGTTAATATTGACACCCCTAATGATAACATTACCAAAAATGATTTGCCAGCCATTTTAAGGCATACATGCAAAGTGACCATTCAGTCTCTTGCAGTTGCAAGAATTCATGCAAATGTAACCAAACCCCACAATATTTGTGACAGCAAGTTGCATAAAATGGTCATGCTGCTCTTCTGGTTCTGGTTCTCGTGGCCAGTTTAGCCAGATAAAGGGATAGTTGTGATTTTTGGAACCCTAGCCCCAATTCCAACTTACCAATGATGCTGATCGGTAGAGGCCTTTCTCAGGACAATCCATGCTGTTCCTCATAACAGCTCCGGCTAGTTAGTTACAAACTAATGCCAAGTCAATGGGGTCAAGCTCCTGTCTTAACAAGCTGACTGAAGCTAACTGAAATCTACTTTATGTGCACTGTGGAGTACATTTCAGTTAGCTTCTGTCTGTACAAGCTGACCCCATTGACTATGCATTAATTTGTGGCGAACTAGCCGGAGCTAATAGGTGGGCTACAGCATGGATTTTGCTGAGAAGGATTCCACAAAATCAACGACAACATTGGTAAGTAGGAAACAGGGCAAGGGCCAGATTCCAAAAATCAGAACTAACCCTTTAATATTACCTTGCAACATTGTAGCAACAAGGAACAATCTTCAGTCAGTCACTTTTCAATTGCAATTTTCACAATATCCACAGTTTTCCTGCAATAAAACACAGAAAACGTCACAAATTGCATTGCACTGTCAGCAAAATCAAGCATTTTCTATTGCAATAATCACAAAAAAAACATGAAATCATTGTGGGTCTAACCATTCAAGAATGTACATTTGAGTAGGAATTACTTTTCTATCAAGTTTCAAGTTTCCAGTTTCAAGTTTTATTTGTCACATGCAGTTACACCACAGTGAAATGCTTTTTTCCATGTTCAAGAACGTGCTCAAGGTCGGATAATTAAAAAAAGATGCACTAAATACACTAAATACAATACAATAAAATATAATGAAAAAATGTGCGGTAGCATTAAACTATAAATAAAACAGCTATATAAAAACTATAGTGAATGTGGACAGTATAAACAGTATGGAGAGTATGGTATTTACATTACATGAGTGATAAAGTGACAGAGTGATAAGTGATGTGCAATATGGTGCTGTGCAAATCAGCATGGGTCTGTGTTGAGCAGTCTGATGGCTTGGGGGAATAAGTGCTTCCTGAGTCTCTCTGTGCTGGCCATGAGACTCCGGTAGCGCTTGCCTGACCGCAGCAGTGCAAAGAGGCAGTTGTTGGGATGGCTAGAGTCATTTGCTATCCTCTTAGCCTTAGTAGGGAGCACACCTCCAGTGGTGCGCTCGGCGGACCGACCCACTCTCTGCAGTCTGCTGCGGTCGTGTGCACTGCTGTTCCCAAACCAGGAGATGATGTTCCCAGTCATGACGCTCTCTATGGTACAGGAGTAGAAGTTCCTTAGAATCTTATGATTCAGCTTGAATTTCCTTAGTCTCCTGAGAAAATAAGAGGTGCTGCCGTGCCTTCTTCACAATATTGTCTATGTGTGTGGTCCATTGTATGGTAACTCCAAGGTACTTGAAGTTATTTACTCTCTCCACCGGTGTCCCGTCTATACTGAGCGGGCTGTAATTCCTTGTCCCCGGCCTCCTGAAATCCACAATAATCTCCTTTCTTTTGCTGACGTTCAGGGAGAGGCGGTTGTCCTGACACCATAGTGCCAGATTCTCCACCTCCCTTAGGTAGGCCCTCTCATCGTTTGCAGAGATCAGGCCCACCACAACTGTGTCATCAGCAAATTACCTTATCAATCTGAGTGCTATGCTGACATTTTCACATGGCCATTTCTTGTTGTGAGACAATCTGCAAATAGTACATTAATTTGCAAGTAGGATTATGGAATTGTGTTCGGTGGAGTTTACTAGTGCCTAGAAGCCAGAATGCTGATGGTGTGAAATGTGGACGTGGATGCCTTCTTCCGGGCTGTGGGATCTAGCATTTACCCTTCTGGAGTTAGAAATCTGTTGTTCAAGGCAATGCAAGAATGCATAGAGAGAAAGGAACTAATGCCAAGCATGAAGCAAGGCCTAATAACACTTATTCCCAAGCATGGCCATGATTAAAGGTTACTGGACAATGTAAGACCAATTACACTTCTCAACACAGATTCTAAATTGCTATCTGGATGTATTGCAGCTAGAATGAAACAAGGCCTGTCCCAGATAATAAATTAAACACAATCTGGCTTCCTCTGTGGAAGATCAATCCATAATACTGGTTCTAGACTTGATTGATTACAGTCATATATTTTTCCTTTGATATTATAAACTTTAAATAATTTTGGTTTTGGACAGAAATGTATACATTTAATTGATATGTTATACAATGATATTAACAGTTGTGTAGCTTTGGAACACAGTACTAGCTCAAGATGTACAGTCAGGAGGGGCATTAGACAAGGTTGCAACAGCTCCCCTTTATTATTTATAATGGTTGCTGAATTATTGTGTAGTATGATTAAGAATAAGGGTACTGAAGGCATAAACATTATGGGAAAACACATTATAATAAGTCAATTTGCGGATGACACAACATTATTTTAAACACATTTCCACATTCCATTAATCAATTCTCTAAAGCAGCAGGCTTGAAATTAAACATTGACAAAATGTGAAATACTTGCCATACATAAAGGTTAAAGAAGAAGTCAAATACTTAGGTATCACTATCACCAGGAAAAAATAAATAAGGGAGAGAGAAAACATATCATAAAAATATTTTGAATTCTTGGCTACAGAGGGACACAACTATATTTGGGAGGGTCTCACTATCTTAGATAGGAGGTATATCAAGAGCTATTTGTTCCACTCTTTAACTAGAAATTTCAAACAAAATGACTTTATTAATAAACGATGTCAATTCCAGTTTTATCTGGAAAAACAAATGTCATTACATTAGGAGAGCTGACATGGTGTAGTGTTGAAGAGGGTGGTCTGAATGTCTGTTATGAATGGTGTTCTAAAATTTGAAGGGCTGAATTCATTTATTCTGAACAAATACTCCTTTTGGTTTAGCATCCCTGATGCATTTTTTTTTCTAAAAATGGGCGGAATTTATTTTTTATTGTGATGTGATTATGATTTACACAAACTGCCTGTGAAACTATCAGATATCCAACAGCAAGTTCTCCTTTATTGGAACTTATTACATAAGCATAGTTTACATCAATTAGCTCAATTAGAGAATACAATAAAGTGATAAAGCCATTCTAGTTCCCCTCAAAACAATGGTTCAACATTGTTTGGTGTACTCAACAGTGTATCAGAAAAGAGTCCACTCTGTATTGAAGGCATCACTTTAAGTAGCAAGCAGTTCACTTATACGTTTATTAGAAATGTTTTATCAACACAATACTACCCTAATCAGCTGAAAAGAAAATATGCTCTTTAAGAATACAGAGTTGAAGAGGCAAGGAAAATAAGGAAACAATATTTGTCATATCCAATCTTACCTAAAGCCAAAGAAGTGACATTTAAAACTTTGAATGACATTTATCCATCCAATCACTTCTTGCATGAAAGATTTGATCGCAATAACAACTGAGAGGAATAGACTGTAGGACATACTTACTTACAGTGTGAATCTGTGCAGGAATTTAGGCTTTCATTTCAGAGCTGGCTTCAATCTAAAGGTACGGTATATTGCTGCACCCTCTAAATGTGATGTTGATTAAAGCTGTTATGAAGGAAAAACACCTGGATTTTCTGGTAAACAACTTTTTTATTGGGTAAACGCATCATTCATATATGTAAATATTTAAAGATTAAGCCCCATATCAACAGATGGCAGAATGAACTCAAGCTATTCACAAAATCTCTTCAATACATGACAGACAGAAACACCCTGAAACATTTTTCTTTATTGGACTTGTATATGCTGCTTGAATAGGACCCTCACTCTTAGTTAACTTAAAGGTTCAGTCAAATGAAAATCGTGTTTTTCAATCTCATTGCATTTTTTACAGAAGGTATGTTGATGTAACATTACCCAAAATGTTAGTACTGTTGTTGTGAAAATAATGAATAAAGCCCTCTGATCTCTATTCCCCTAGATATCAGCTAAATCAAGCCATTTCAGATATCCAATCTGCGTCTTGAATGATATTACATAATGTACTCTTTTTACCTGATTGGCCCATCAGTCAGTCCGTTTCAGTAGTTGTGAAGGATATCAGCTAGTTATTCCACAAACAAGTAATGAAACTAGTTTGCTACAATAGTTAATTTTCGTGGTTCAAAAACATCCACAGCAAATGTGACAATTTATTTATCACCTGCTAACACAGGTTAGCCAATGTTACTCTCCCATAGCAACCAACTATACTGGTCCCATGAATTTGTTTACATTGGAAAGCTTCATGTGTTATGACACTAACTTGGCATCTACTTTCAATGAACAGAAGGCCACGCCCCCTCAACCTACTGAGGGTTGGCTATGCTCAGAAAGGGTGCACTAAAACAGTTAAAACAAATCAAATGATACATCTGAAGCTGAAAGATTTATACTCATGACATTAATATTCCACAATAAGCAATTTATAACTGAATACATTTTTTTTATTGTTCTGGATTTTTAAATTAATTTCTTGTTAGAACGTGTTGCTTTTTCTCCCCTTGATTTGTCTTTTTTATTATTATTATTATTATTATTATCTTTAGTACTGTATCAACACCAAACCAGTTTTTAATTATTGAAATATACCATAGAGGTTTGTACTTGAATTTTGTATAATGATCATAAAAACGAAATAAATAAAATAAATAAATCTACCCTTCTGGTCATGGACCTCGTGGGCGCTGTAACGTAGAGGAAGCGGAAGTGAAGCGGAAAGCTATCAGCTGTTTGCAGTTTTAATATTTGACGCTAGCGGCTAACCAGCCTGCCGTCAACCAGAGGCAACAAAATCAGTGTAAGAGTATTTTCCAAAAGTAGCCTTCATAGTGTGTCAAACCAATTAAGCACCTGGAAATGTGTGCCGCGACGATCCCGCGATACTCATCTTACCCTCTGGCGTCTGAGTGGATAGCTTACTCTCTAGCTAACGTCAGCTAAGTTGCTAGTAAACATTAGCTAAACGTTTTAGCTAGCGTTAGCTAACGCTAACCGTACAGCTAACAAGTTAGCCAAATGGGTGGCGAATAAGTGATGTTCTGTTGGTCAGATACCGAAAACTTGTTCATACTAGCTAGCATGTTAGCACATTAGCATTAATCTAAATGGCACTATCAGTCGTAGTACGACGACATCACCCAGCAACCTTCTTGGTGGATGGTTCAGCGAGGGTGGTGAACAAACAATTCATTATGGACTAAAAACCCAACGATTTTCTTTTTGGGAAACGGGGCGTTGGACTGTCCGTGGTGAGTTTTTGGAGAAAATGTGAACAGATGAAGTGCCTCCAGGCATGTGTTGAATTGTCCCGACCGCTTTCAAGTTAAACGATCCACAACTCGCTAGCTTCTAGCTTCTCACTGTAGCATAGTCGTTTTCACGCGGCGATATCTAAAACGCGACTAGCGTTTGTTATCATTCACTATTTTGCAGGTGTTGGCGTTAACGTTGCGTGGGCCTACTTGCGGCTGCTTGTTTGGTACGATTGGGTCTAACATTATATTCCAATACAGGTAAGGTAAGCTACAATCATGTCGAAGGTACCGATGGGCAAGGTCTTGCTCAGGAATGTAATCCGACACACAGATGCCCACAACAAGGTATGTGTGTGACGCATAGAGAGACAGACATTGTGTTTGAGGAGGCTCTTTGCACTTACATGTTGTGTGATCAATTGCAGATTCAGGAGGAGTCTGAGATGTGGAAAATGAGGCAATGGGAGAAAGAGGTGTCCCACCCCAAACTGAAACTGTCATCAGCTGCAGAATTCACCAGGTCTGAACAATGACTGCCCCAGCACTGACACAACTGATGCTCATTATTTAGGATCATGCTTCTTAAAATAGCGTATACACATCATTATGTGGTGTTAATTTATTAATACAACTTATTTGTTTTCCAGGGGCCGGATGCATTGTGATCGAGTTTCAAATAATTCTAGAGACCAAAGTCGAAGTCATGAACACACTTCAGGCCATAATGAGAGAGAGGCTCGATACTGGACACGCAGACTTTATGAATTTGAAGCCAGTGACCCTGACAGGTACATATATATCCATTTCCTTGTCGAGATTGTAGTTCCTTGTGCTAGAATGGCATAAGCCGATAGACACTCTTGCATATGGCCAGTCCCTAGCCAAACGCAGTCGAAAAAAACTCCATAGAGAAATATTTAGGTCCAGAAATCAAAGGCGCTGTGCAGTGTAAATGTTATCAGTTTAAGTCTCCGGATGTGTGAGCTTACCCACGCGGAGGGCGCAGATTCTTAAAAATCAATTTGATCACTTTTATTCACTTTTTTATTCTTGGTCGCCTTTTAAATAAGGCTGTAGATACAGCTACCTGTCATTATGACGCAGGTGCATTGATTATGCAAGGTCAGCTTTTCATAGTATACTGAGTTGAGCCAAGTTGATACTAGATACAAGGCTTATATTTTGAAGAGTAGGAGCACTATCACATGCCAGAAATAACCAACTCACTTATGTGTATGGATAAGTAGCTGTAGTCTACAGCCTTACTTAATAGCAGACAGAATAAAAGTGAATACTCTGTGCCCTCCACGTGGGTAAATTCATAACCTCACACATCCGGAGACCTAAACTGATCGCATCTCCGTTGCACGGCACCTTCAATCGCTGGACCTCAAGATTTCTCTCTGGAATTTTTCCCGACTGTATTTCGCTAGGGACTGGCCATATACAGGAGGGTCTACCGGCTGCTGGCATTTTAGGTAGACATTAGTGTCTGTTGTTGAAATGTGAATGATGACTTTGATTCCTCATATCTTCACAACACAGATGGGGACACAGTGGATTCAAGGAGCTGTACCCTGAGGAGTTTAAAAATGATGGGTAAGAAAAGGTTATGTTATTTATTGTTGTTTGTCTTGTCTTAATTAAAAAATAAAAATAAATAAATAAATATATATATAAAAGGTTATTTTATTCAGCATAAACACAGCAGGATCCAGATATCAGTTAATTTCTTCTCAATCAGCACAGTCTCTTTGCATTTTCTTTTTCTATCTTGAAACATATAATGCTGTGTTGCCTTATATTATCAGGAATAAAAGGGATATTTTGCCATTTTTAATTTTATTAGTTTTCTGGAGACATTGTTTTTCTGGAGACATTTGTCACATTGTGAGAAAATGGTTTTACATTTGTCGTTCAGTTTCCCTAAAATGGAATGCTAGGATTGTTATCATTTGCTCATTGTAATCATGGGGCACAGCTAATAATAACAACAACAATAAAAATAAGTTAGATTTATATAGTGCTTTTCTAGAACTCAGTCACTTTACACAAAGGGACAGGGGTAATGAGACAAACAACAGACAAGCATAACACAAACACACAAGGATTGTGGGGGGGGGGGGTGCTGCTAAGAGACGGCAGTGGAGAAGGGATGGGTGAAAATTGAGAGAGACTCTTTGAGTCCCTGATGTCTTGGAGGGGGGAGTTCCTGAGCCTGGGATCTGTCCTAGAGAAGGTTCTATTCCCAAAACTGCAGAGGTTGGACTTGGGTGTGGAGAGAAGGCTGAGGTAGATCTGAGGGACCGAGAGGGTTGATAGGGGGACAGCTAACTGGAAGCTTGGATCTAGCTGTGCGCCATGGTTTCAATGTGGAATCCTGACAATGCTAACATTCAACAGACCAAATCCGAATGTTGGTAAACAAAGGGCTTTCTGATTCTTCAAGGTGGATAACTCCAAACCGTAACTATGGTAACAAGGTGGAAAGCATAGAAACTCGAAACACAAGTTAAGCTCCAAGTTAGCCAACTCAAGCTACAAAAATGTCAAAAAACTGCCGCCAGGGGTTGCAGTGCCTCATTTAAGGGTGACAATGAATTAGTTCATCAATAACAGATGTCAGATTATACAGAAATATAACCTACAAATCACTAGCTAATAGTAAATTGTAACTATTGCACAATGTCAGTAAAAGTAAATTGTTTTCTAGATCTCATACCTTGGTTGAGAGGTGGGCAACGCAGCAGCTCTGGGTATTCAGCTCTGGAGTTCTCCACGCAGAAGAGTACTTGTTATTGTCATGACATCAAGTGAATTTGTCCTATTTTAGGGAGATTGAAGGACTAATGCAGAGACCTTCTCCCACAATGTGATAAGTGGTTGGTGAAGAACAATAACCAACTCAAAAGTCAAAGTGTCTCTAAGGGCTAAGACACTTGTAAGCTTCAGATTGTAACACATTAATTCACACATTCTGAATCTGCCAATGTCTTGCAATAGTTCATTGACTAAATGTTAATATTCCATGTTTTCAGAGAAAAAGAAAGTGGCAACAAGAGGAATGGCCACCACAAAAAGAAAAAGTCTAAGTCCAGTTTAGAAGGTGCCATATCCAAACACTCAAAGAAGTCCTCGAGAAAGAAGAAGAAGAAGAGGAAGAAGAAAGGGGAAAAGCGAAAGGGAGCAGATGGGTCAAGCAGTGATGGCAGCAGCGATGAGAGTGACAGCACAAGATATAAACAGAAGAGGAAAAGGACTAAAAGCAAACATAAAAGCAAGAAGAGTGAGAGAAACCAAGGGAGAGGGGAGGATAACAGCTCAGAGGAAAGTGATGAGGGAGGAAGGGAGAAATGGACAAACTCTCAAAAGAAACGAAAGCTGGATTTCCGCCAAGGCTCAGACTCAGGACAGGACTCTCAGAAGAAGAGACGGAAAAACTGGAAAGTGGTAAACGATGACAAGTCAGATGAAACCTCTGGGGACTAAAACACAGCTGATGACTAGGGAAACTATCAGGCAGATTTTCAGAAGAACATTAAAGGGATAGTCCACATTTTGAAGAAGCCTCTCTGAGTCGTTGCAAACTGGTAATCCTCTCAGTCCATCCAAATTGCTCTTGCACCAGTAGTTTGGTTTTTGAGATGCTGGAAGCAGAAAATGCAGTGCAATGCATTTAACATAATATATCTTATATGTTATAGCGTAATATATCAGACTGGCATCACGTCAGCACTGCATTGTGATCCCCATGCCTCTTTTTGGGGGAAAACAACTTGGGGAGGAAACGGGATAGGCAGAGTGAGTCCATTCACAATCTACAACTTTAGAACACAACAAGCATGGAAGTCATGCAGTAGACGATCAAATACCTACCTAAGTACCTCTTAATATTGGGTAACCCTGAGATTGACAAGCGCAATATTAATTGCCCAGGTAGAGAAATGGTGAAATCTCCTGCCACTGAATGTTGAAACACCATAGGGGGAGACTAAAAGGGCACGCCTGGAAACGGATGTCACAATGGCACGAGCGCTCGGTGGCTGCCAGTGTTGGAAAGTAATTGCTTGACTTACCTTTGATGCACGAACAAAACAAAAGTTTCAAACAACATAAGCATTCTGCTGACAGTTTTTGTACAAGCCAAATACAGTGGTGATCTTTAGGAATTGGTCTGTGTTTTCCACCAAAAGTAGGTGTGGCGGCGAAAAAAGCCCGGATGTGCCGTTTGGATGTATGGGGGGCATGAATATTACCCGGTAACAGAATTTAGAATGTGTCATGCCCCCTGTTTGACTTCCACTAGCATGCTTGGTGTGATATAGGGCTGCTCGATTATGGCAAAAATCATAATCATGATTATTTTGGTCAATATTGAGATCACGATTATTTAACATTACTAATTTACTTTGGAAATATGCATTTGTTGAACAAATGTTTTTTTGTCTTTTTAACAGTGGATTTCCTTGAACCTAATATATAATTCAACTTAAAAACAAACACATTTTATCTCGATTATCTTGTTTTCATAATTGTTGGAAGCTAAAATCGAAATTTAAAATAAAATTAGATTAATTGCCCAGCCCTAATGTGATGCTAACATTTTCTGCTTCCAATATCCAGCATCTCACTGGGCACATATAGGGCTCAGAAAGTGAATGGAACGTTAGAAGGTTGCTACACGTTGCTACGGACACTGGTCGTCCATCTTGATAGGGGTCGCTGACATCAATCTGCTTTGAGAACTCGCTAAAACTGTAAAACGTAGAAAAGGATGTAGAAAAAGAAGGGTTTAGGTTTCTCTAATGATGGGTTAGATTTTCCATGGCAGCTTCTTTTAACCCAGAAATCCGCCTGTCAACACAGTAACCCTGTACGAATGGCGGCTTGCCCCAGACATTTGACGTCAGCTTCACAAGCTTTTGGACATATGCTGAACAATATTAGAACAATGGCATTCAATGGCAAGTCTTATGATTTCAAGTATTGGGACAGATCATTGTTAGGTGTCGGGTGATAACTGCCCCAGTACTTTGCCAGTGACTGTATATAGAAGGAATGCTCAAGATTGTATTATGTTCTTTTGAAAGTAACTCCTGAAAACAGACATGGCACAATGTACATGGGGCACTGATATGTTCTTTTGAAAATAGTCGTAAAAGCACAGGTGTAAAGATTAGCATTCTTTTGAAAATCTGCCGTTTTTGTACAGAAGAAATTGGTTTTTCCCTGCAATACTGTTGTGTATTGTACTGTTGTTTGACATCAACAAACCTGTGTTGTCAGGCCTCCCCATGGGCATTCTTCTCAACAATACCTCACCAGATCTGCAGAGTTTGGGAGCACACTGTACTGACAGTGAGCCATGTTCAGCAGTAAGTTTAAAGGAGGATTATTGGGGGTCTGCCTCCTGACTCATTCACTCTGTAGTTATTTGTTGATGGATTCATTATTGATTTTCTTGTCTCAGACTCTCCCCATCACATGGAGCTTTCGAGTGCTGAATTGACCACCATTCCTAGGGTACAAAGGAAAATACAGGCAGATTATGCAACTTTCCCAACCAACCATGACAGAATTTGTCTGCCTTTTATTCAATATTTATTTTTTGTAACTTTTGTAAGTTGTTTTAGCGAAACATTTTGACATGGAAATAAACAACTATTTTGCTGGTATGCAAAAGTATGTTCTCTTTTTACTTTATTCAGCATATGGCGCATTTGAACAAGGAAAGGTAAGGTAAGGTGCCATGAAACTTATGTACTATAAACATTGACTAAACATCATACACAATGAAATGATATGAGCTCACTCATTTAAATCAAATGTAGTCTGCAGGCTCAACTTTCTTTGATTCCCCATAACTTTAATAGATCTATGGTAATTCACAGCAGGAGCTGGAAGGGTTCCTGAAAATGTATGTTGGATATTATAAATAGCATATTATGCAAATGATTAACCATAACATTCACTAGATCATTGGCAGTCTTCCTGCTGCTCATGCTGGTCAAAACTAGGCCTCAGTTTTGCTATGATGGAGAGGAGTGATGGTGTACTGATACAGTATAGGCCTATTTGGAATGACTTGCCTTATGTAATGACTTCACTAATGTGAAATAGTCATGTGTATTTAAAATGATCAAATCTATGTATGTATATACGGTATCTATCTGTCTCGACCAGTTGCCCTTGCATAGAAGTGTTGTGATGAGCTATGCATACTCGCAGGTTAATCAGTCAATGGCAGCCATGTTGCCTAACTGATTTAACTGTTTTTCAGAATTGTCTTGTGGTTTTCCTGCATCCCAAAGTATTTTAACTATTTATCTGTAACATTGTGTGACCATGTTAGGGCCTGCTCACTGCCCCCTAAAGGGGGATATCCTAGTGATGGACAAGGCTAATAAATGTAAGTCACCAGTCAGCAATCCAATGGGAGATGTGGGTATGGTACATGCTCAGATTGTGCTGGTGGAGTGTTCAGGGACCAAGTTGTAACTGCGCATTTGTCAATGTTTTACGTAATATGACGAGTGACATATTTTGTTACATCTCCTCCATGTACCCTCCTTGGTGATGGAGAGTCGACCCCAAAAGAGTTAACTCCTCAACTCCTAACAGTGCTAAGAGTCGGGGTTGACTCCCAGTTCAACGTCGGCTCTTTGACTGAAATGTCTTTTTAATTTCAATCTAAATCCATGGCTGAACTGGGGAAAATAATTGTTTCCAAAGGCAAGACATCATAATGACAAGGCCAGTTGTGACATGAGGAAGTTGAGTTGACCATTCATTCCTAACGCATAAATAATCAACCCCGTAGGCTATTATTTACCCACTTAGAACGTAGGAGTTGAGGAGTCGACTCTTCTCAACTCCAATGGTAGGACTTGACACCACTAGGGTATCCCCTCACCACTTTGAGAGTTTGAGGTCCTTGGTTCAATCCCTACCTGTCGAATAATGCTATAAATGATGTCAGAAGTAGATTTAGAGTTCCATCGGTGAGGCGTGTCTGCACTGTGGCCATGGGTGTAGCTAAGCACAAGGACATGCTCTCCCATTAAGTAGGGATAGTTTTGACCATCCTGGTAGGGCCCGCTAACTGCCACAGCACGCACTGGTGCAAAAGACAGTTTTTTCAGCATCTGGGTTTTACATAGCCTAGTTCCACTCATCCTCTGGACTGTATGATACACACATCAACTTATTACAATTACTCCAGCTTTGGAAGTATATGGGATGGCTTGAAAGCAATTTTATAGTTAGAGAGATTTTAATGGTTTCATACAGCCCCGATTGACCTTCACTAGCCTTGCTAAATGTTAACAGGAGGCTTGGTGGCATGGTGGCTTGGTTAGTGATCAATAGGATCGCCCTCAAAAAATCCTTAACCTTCCCTTTAAAGAAAACTTTTTGGTCGAGCTGCAAACCAACTGCTGTATTTGAGACATGTTCGATTTATTTGACTCAAATGTGAACATAGGTAGGTTAAAATGGGTAAGAAGCAGATAATGACAACTCAATGAGAGTTGGGCTCTGAGAGAACTATGGACTACATTCTTTTCAGCTGAAACCAATAGCCTACATATGGCTCTGAAATAATAACACAAATCCATGTCAAATGGTCAATGTTCAGAACATTTTTGATGACACTCATTTTTATAGTAAATCACAGCTCAGTGCTCCCTCAAGCAATTTAAGTCATCCCTTTATGTACTTTAATGTAATCCTTTTAGTAGCTGGCACTACACATCCCTACACAAAGGAGCTTTAGTGGGAGCTCAGATGGGCTGGACTAGCTCCAAGTCCGATGCGTCAGTTCTCGTTGGTCAACTTTAAGTAGCACAAATGAAAATGGTGTTTCTTTAGCATCAACTTGCAATTGGTTAAATCAATAGGGTTGATTCTGTTGGCATGGTTTAGCACTACTTACTACAGCACAAACTTCTCCAGGCCCACCTACATCCAATCTCCCCTCTCTAAAATTATGATTGGGAAAGGGAATGGCAACAAACTATAAAAGTAAATACATTAACAAACAAAAAACAACTAAAAAGGTAACATCACTCGAGCAATATTGTCTGTCCTCGCTATAGCCTGCATAGCTGAATGGATGCATTCTTCAACACTTGGTTCCACATTCATGTCAAGGACCCCCTAGTGGCACATTAGACCATGGGACACATTTTATTGTATTTTCTTCAAGGGAGTACCATTTGAGAAAGCTTTTTCCTGTGGTACAGAATTACTATATCTATAGCTACAGTAGACGGAATACAGTCGGGGAAGTTAAACCTCTGATCATTATTATTATAGCTGTTGGAATATCCTCGTGTCACAGTAACTTCTATTGAACGAAATAATAGCGGCATTGAACTACTCATTTTACTGGAACCCTTGTGTGTCCCTCGTTCCCGCTTCGAGTGAACCGCTGCTTTCATGTAACATGGGTAATGGCCAGTCATGACTAGTAAGGACAGAGTGAGCTGTGAAATAGACAGCAGAAGGATGGCCCTGTGGTCATCCATGTTAACCATAAAACTGAAGAATGGCCAAGTTTATATGAGGGGAGGGGAGGGGATGGGGTATAACAGATTGTAAATGCTTGTGCTTATATCCTGCAGCCTGACAAAAGTAGACATATCCAGAGTAACACACAAATGCTAGCCGAGGCTGCTTAGTAGGCAATCCAGCTCTCAGCAAGGAATCATCCTGTTTTTTTTTAACGCATTAAGTGTCAAACCAGTTCCAACGGCTTGCCTGGTAGGAGTTAATTAACACACCCAATAACATCCTTGGGCTTTGTCTCACCGGTGCAAATACACAATACAGGAAGGGTTAGTTAGTTAATGCATGCATTCTAGTTCAAGTTGAATGCTAAAGAAGTAGATGTTGTGTTGTCAGATGTGTCATAGTGATCTGATTTAATTCATTTCTATGTCCGTAAGGCTGTTCCTGATTATTGCAACTAATTTAGCCTATGCTAGTTTCTGTCTATTGCTTTGACTGTCTTGTGATAAAATAATTGAGAAGTCACTGTTATTAATCGAGAGAGCAGAGTATTAGGGACAACTGGCTTTAGACCTACAGTCTTTTTATAGTCTTCTAATATGCTATATACTGCATTAGTATCATTGTCATATATTATTTAGGATCCAGGATGCAGCCTGCAACTAATTTTATACTTAATTGGTCTTTGTCCCCACCTAGTGGGGTATGACTTAAAGTACACCCTTAATAACATTCAACTGCGGCTGATTTATTTTGTATTCATCATTCAAATATTTATCATATCCCTCATCACCCAACACCCTTCTGCATCTCTAGTATGTGCACAGTTTCAGATTCCACTGAAATGGTAGTCATATAAATATTCAATGCAGCAATTAAATATGAATTAACTCAAGTCACAGACTCAATAGAGGAGCACCTCTTAGATGCTCGTATGCTGCCCAAGACAGTGGTTCTCAACTTGTGTAGCCCATGGCCCCTAATAGCAGAGGGACGCCTATTTGTGACCCCCAAGCATGGCCAAGCATATAAATAGAATGGTGCATTTTGACACCAAAAACATTAACCCGTCAAACGAAGAACCAAGATTGAGTCCATTTTGAATTTTGTTTAAACAGCTCATGCATTTTAAGTCAATCCAAATCACTTGGAGTAAGAATGTGATGCATCACCCAAAAGTATTCAACCTCTACTGTCTTTAACTATGAATGTCCACAACACTCCAATTTACCATCTTTAGGTAATTAGGCTTGAAAACACTGATCTTCTGAAAACTTAAAATGGATTTACATCGTTCTTCGTCTGAGGGATTAAAATCATGATTTTGTTTTCACTTTACAGCCTATTTAACTTGATTTATAATTGAGAGACTATAATATACAAAGACAAATATTCATTATTTCACACACACACACACACACACACACACACACACACACACACACACACACACACAAAAATATGATAATGTATTTGTGTACCTTCTGTGTACCCTAGAGGGGGTCCCGACCTTCAGGACGTGAACCACTGCTCTGGGATCATAGGAAGAAAATGCCACAGGGAACACACATGGTACAGTTAACCCACACAAAAATTTTAATACCCTCTAATGAGGGGTAAGTGGTCCAAACTTTGACATACTAAATAGAGAGAGGTGTGATGACACAGGTTTTTAATGTAAAAACTTGCAGCCAACACCCAGATTCTTTGTAAAAAGTCATGTGACATATGACTTACTTACTTACATAGTTAGTACACATACACCAATGTTTTAATATACTTATATATGTCTTTTTTGTTGTTTGTCTTTTTATCTAGACCAGCCAGATACAATACCGATTAATATCATACAGTCACACCAGGAACAATACCTATTAATATCATACAGTCCAACCAGCAAGGAAGAATCCATGCGTGTTGCAGGTCCGTCCTCTCTATGCTAACATTAGAAATCGGCATGTGTATACTTCTAGTATCTTTTTATTATTGTATAGACTGGTGGTGATACTTGTCCTTGTATCTCGTGTCTTCTGTGCAAAAGTTTTTTTTTTTTTGTTTGTTTTTTTCTGAAAGAACCCAAAAGATGATTGACATACAGGATACCTGGCTGTTCACGTTACAGTGTGATGTTGTAGTTGTTTTTTTGTTGTTGTTGTTGTTTTTTTTTTTTTTACATTTATAAGGAAAACAGTCACATCCAAATGCCACACCCCTTCTTGGCATGGTTATAGAAAAAGGAAAATTAAAACTGAAAAGCAGTACTCCCCAAAACGAGAGGGGGAGGCGATGATAGAAAGACTACAGTGAGCAGCATCCTCCATTCGTACATCTTTTTAGAATAAGGCACTGCTGCATAAAGACATGACATGGCCAACAAACCTGTTGGTAGTATGGTTGGGGGGGGGGGGGGAGGGGGAG
>OMKL01137743.1:0-10231 GCA_900302295.1 Parasudis fraserbrunneri | reverse complement strand
CGCCTCTCTGTTTTCAAAAAGTATTCCTGTCCACGCCTTTGAAAATCTATTTGAGAACGCAAAAGTGATTTAAAACGCTCACATAAGCAGGCCAGTAATTAGCAATAATGTGTCATAAACCTTTATCGTCAAACACCAGAGAAGAACATTTGGAACATGCATATTGAGCTTATTCTTGCGCGGCAGGTTAATAATACATACAGTGAATATATTTATAAGCTGCACCTCCTCAAGAGTATCCATATATGTGTGGACAGGGCCATAGTAGTTCAATCTTATTCCATGATTAAACTTGTCTAGAGAGCTCGGCCGCATCGCCCCACTTGTCAGAGCAGACCGTCAACTATTTTCAACTGTAGTAGGCCCAACTCGAGGAAACTTGAAGGAAATTACTGGAGTAGGTCTACTGATCCAAATCAATTGTCGCCTTTTGGTGTGAGCCTATTCCAATATCTAAATCTTGAAATTAAAGTTATTTTCATGACAAGTATGACCAAGTGTAATCGTTGAATTGCTAAATGATTAGGTGATACTGTCCAGACAACTTACTGTCATTCTATGTACAAGCAAGTTGCTTTGTAACTTATGTAAGAAAACAATCATGTGTCACAGCTGAAGTATGAGCCTTCTGTAAGTGTCCCAGAGTCATTTTTCAAGTCTAGCTGTCTGAGTCAGTTGTCTGACAGCTGAGAGATAAGGTGAATGTGAATGCCTATTGTCACTGTTCCAGACAGTTAATTTTGACCTCCACATCAATCAATACTCTCTTGTTTGCTTTGTACACTGATGTATGTGGCCCATCACAATTGTGGTTAGGTTCTGAATGTAACTTAGTAAGTGGTGTTTTTTGGAATTATACATAATCCTCTCTCTATTTCAGCTCAGTTTCTGCCAAACACAACAACTTCCCGCACTGATTCCAGCCCTGCTGTCCGCCAGACCACCTCATCCACCTCAATCCCTCCAACCTCTGCTACACCTTCCTCTGTTAAACACACCTCTGCTACACCTTCCTCTGTTCAACACACCTCCGTAAGCTCCACCACAGTTACAGACAGACAGTCAGTGACTTCACAAGTCACAATGACTCCTATTTCCCATCCACACATCCTAACTACATCCACCCAGACTACCTCCACCTCTACTCCATCCAACACAACAACAGCTTCCTCCACCTCACTTTCACAACCCTCAACTACATCTGCTCCAAACTTTTCCAGTACTCCCCTTAATGTTACTGCTTCCAACACAACCCAAGCTATCGAAGTCAGCTTCTCCCTGGACCCCACCACTACTACTACTACTACTACTACTACTACTACTACTACTGCTGCTACTACTACTACTACTACTACTACTACTCCTACTCCTATTACTACTACTGCTGCTGCTGCTACTACTGTCAATGTGTCTACAACAACTGTTACACCAAGGGGTGAGTCACTGCTCAACTGCTTATTACCATCTAATATATCACTACTTCAGGCCATTTATGAGTCATATTAAACCAATATACCATGTTTATTAAGGTTGGGCCGATGGACGATGGCATCTGACACATTGACCACTGAGCCCAATATCGTATGTTGGAGCCATTCTGTTTATCTTAGTTTATTTCTGTTTTATTTACATCTGTTTTGTTACTTTTGTTTGTTCAGTTCATAGATTGGAAATAGCCATCGACCCCACCTGGCACCCAGGCTTGGAAATTGCATATTGAGGGTGGGGGGCGGGGCCTGTTCAGGTGTCAGGTGATATAAGGGAGAAGCAGAGTAGGCCTGAGGCATGGCAAAATGTTTGGCTAAGGGCCAGGTGTACATTTTTCTTTAAACCACATCAGTTTGTATTTTCCTTTTCTTATTGAAACCTTTTTACTGAACAATGGAATCTCTATCTGGATGTTTTTGCCCAGTTCATTTTTAGATTTTTCAATAAATATCTTTTTTCATTCATTATACCCTGGATTTCGTTTGGATTTGTTGGATTTACATCGGATGTGCGTATTCAAGATGCTACCTGGTTTGCTATCAAAAAGCCAATACAAAGGGGTATTTGTACTTTTACTTGGGTAAAGGATTTGTGTCCTTTTCCCATCTCGGCTGGATATATTGCTGGGAGGCGAAATGAGATGATGTATCTGCGCTGAGGCAAATGTCACATCGCAAATCAGATCATGTACATTGCTCTGTTGTAGCACACAGGTCAAAATCTGCAGATCACGCTGAATCATTTACATTCTGTTATGCTGTTAGGAATGCCCCCACACTGAAATGAGAAGGCAGGGCAAGCTGGTGAATGAGGCTAGCTCAGTGGTTGGAAGCGAACTGGGCAATCCGGAGATGGTTTGCAGAGGGGAGGATGAGGATGAGGAGGAAGCTTGGAGGCTATCCTGGCGAACCCCTTCCGTCCCCTCTATGATGAGCTAGCGAAGATGAGGAGCACGTTCAGCCACAGACTCGTCCTTCCTCGGCACACCGCGAAGCGCCTTGGCCAGTCCTTTGTGCCAGTAGCCATCAGGCTCCACAACCAAGCTCTTACCCCCATATGAAAACTTTAGTTTCCCACTTCTGACTCTCAACTACTGACTCCTGCATGGACTCTGGCACACTGGATCTGATGGACTTCATATACCCATTCATTCATTCATTTTTGTTGATATATTTATTGATAGACTGAGACCACTTATTGATAGTCTGTACATATTTATATTTATTGATAGACTGAACATATTCACTCCTTCAGAGATCCAGTGCAGATATCCAGGGCCAGCAGCCAAGTGTTTTATTTTATCTGTATTTTTACTCTTGCTCTTATTATTCTAGTTTGGTTACCTTACCTGTATCTCTCCTGTGTTTCTTTCTCATTGCTGTTGCTGCTATAACACGAATTTCCCTTCGGCGATGAGTAAAGGTTTATCTTATCTTATCTTATCTTAAGAATATCTCCGAAAACCTTAGAAATGTAAATTAAATGTAATTAACCAAAGCACCTCGCTGGGTCGAAGCTTTGCGTGGAGAATGTTGCAGATGCCCCCAGGCCTACATTAATCAGCTACCGCCTGGGCTTTGCTATGCAGTCCCTGCAGATGCTAAGGATCTTGGCAAGTGGCTAGATGAGAAATTTACATTTAAAATACCACATAGGCAACCTTGCCTCCAAGTTGCGACAGCAAATTGGCTTCCTGTACAGAAACAGAAACAGCTTTCCTTTGATTTGTAGGAAAAGGATTGTTGAGGCCATTTTCTTATCAGTTTTGGACTATGGTGATGTAATTTATAGGCATGCTGCGGCTTCTACTCTTAAACCCCTGGACTCAGTCTATCACTCTGCCCTCAGATTCATTACTGGTGATAGATATGATACTCATCATTGTGTGCTATATGATAAGGTTGGTTGGCCTTCTCTTACAGAGAGGCGAAACAAATGTTGCTAGTTGTTTATCTTCAAAGCCCTTATTGGTAAGCTACCTCCTTACATTACATCGTTGTTAGAAAGGAATTTTGGAACCTATCTGATTTGATCAAATGATTGGATGGTACTTAAGGTCCCCTGAACATATTCTGAGCTTGGTAAAACTGCTTTTTCCTTTAATGCTCTGGAATCTTGGAATTACCCTCCAACTTACTTTAAAAAATTTAGTTTCTTCCCTCTCATGTTGAGTTTAAGGCTATTTTAAGGATACTACTATTGGGTATCAATTTGTAACTGGTTTTAGTCTCCATTGTTTTTATCTTCATTTTTGTCCTGTGTCGTATGTGTATTTTTAATTACTGTAAGCTCGATGTCACTGAAAATGAGGGTAGTGTTGTGTTCACCGTGCAATCATGAATACCAAACCAGATGTCACCGCTAAGGCCTTTAAAGCTGTGCCATGCAGTTTTGAGAGGACATTTTGAAGGAAAGTAAAACATTTTTTTATTTTTTTTTATTGTCTGAATGGGTTTATATGGCACATTTTCAAAGCTGATTTAACTAAATGTTCCCAGAGGAAAATAGGGCATCTGGAAGAAGCTAGAAAGCTACTGCAAATGTTCCTGTTTCACTCCAGTTGTTGTTGTTGTTGTTGTTGTTGTTGTTGTTGTTGTTTCTTACATATTCAGGACCTATGATTTAGTTTATAATACCTACTTACTATACAAAGTCCTCCAGGCTTATGTTTGGTTCACACTGCCACCAAAAGATTTTCTTTAGATTTTCTTTATGAGGATATGAAAGAATAAGTCTAAGATGCTCAAATAACTGTTCTACTGTATACGAGTCATTTTTTTGCTCCCAACATTTCACAGTGCAAAACAAAACAAAAAATAATCTTTTTTTTTATCCTTCTCTGGTGATCCTGACCTCCCTCAATATTTCCTATGTGTGATACTACTATCAAAGTAGCCCAGAGACTAAAGACACACATGCACATAGCATGTATTTAAGTACGTTCTGAGAAAAAAAAGATTTTCCCCCTCCGTTGTCCAAAAAATTCCTGTCCATACCACTGTTGTTTTAGAAAGTCTCTCCGTCCTCATGAGAACGCGAAAATGATGTAAAACATAAGCATGCCAGGCCAGTAGGTAGCAATAATGTGCCATAAAACGTTATTGTTCTCACCAGAGAGTTCACACATCATTACGGTGTAATGATGAAGTAAAGGTAGGGTGCCTTGTAAACATGCAATTAAACCTCACTGTACCGAACACACGTTAGCTCGTCATCACTCGTAGGTTCCTGGCGTATGCTCAATACATATAAAACAACAACTGCCATGTGCAAGTTGAGGTCATGATGTCAGCTTTTTTTTTCTTTTCCAAAAGTTCAGTTTCACCTGTCCACACGTATGCAGGCATATGTATAATAGACAAGGATAACTGTTGATTGAACTGTTGATTGATCTACAGCCATGCCCTGATAATATGGCTGTTCGTTATTTATTTCATAGTTCTGCTGTTAATTTATATTTTACATCTTAACTTATCTTGGTCTCAATTTTTGTTCTATATTATTTTTGCATACATGTTCACATGCATGTAGCCCATGCCTCAGTGTTGAAATAAATGAAAACGGCTTAATTAATCTGCAGTCAAGAATGTAGGGTTTTCTTCCCCCATTTGAGACATAAAGCCTACATGTGTTTTCATAAAAATCTGCTCTAATTAGTCTTTCTGTTATGTTGTCTCTGGCTAACTCTGACCTGACTCCAAAAAAGCTCCAAAAATTAGGCAATCATTTTTACTATTTGTACTGTATCTAAATACTGTAACTATTTTTTTTTTTATGAGAACACATCCCTATATGGAAAAAGACACATATTAATATTTTGACCGATCGATTGGTCGAGAGAATAGGCGACCTTTGTTCTATTTTTTGGTTGGAGGACAGACCTTAATCCTGGATGAAAGCACTTGACTTAGGTGAACGTGACCGAACGCACGGACAGGTTGTGGTTTCATCCAGACGGGTTCCCTGGAGAATTCCGTTGCCAAAATTGTGTGCTCATCCCAAAGACGTTCGTATAGTTACTGTCCGCTTCCAAGCAAAACCTTTTATTTTGTCAGGTGTTTAGTTTGCTTTGGTTGAACTGCTACATGACAGTGGTTGACCACACAACCCAAAACAGAATATTTCAGACAGCACATGAACATATGGTGAAAGTAACATGAATTCTAAATGGAATGTTATTCCCATTTACAGTGAGCATGTCATCCAAATCCAATCGCATCTCTTTCTAAAATTGCACAGAATATCTGTATAAAAAGACAGGAATATATATAATAATATATGCAAGGTACAGTAGGTGCGTCTGCTTCGTATGCATACAGATCACAATAAAAGTCATAGGTTCATGTCCCTTGTTATCAATTAGTGGATTGGCTTGTGTCAAATAAAATATGACAGGCAGGAGTGAATGCTCTAACCACGTAGTATATTTAAAGTAGCCTTTAATCAAATATTTACTGATAAATGACTTCGAAGGCTTTGTGGTTTTAATGGCTACACACCACTTAAATGATTACCTGGCTCACGTGAGTCCGTCAACAAGGAGACTCATAAGCCAGGTTACTAAATTCAGTCTTTTGAGGCATATAATGAATGTATAAATATAACACACCATTTTATATTTGCTGTGTCATTTATTGTTTATTAACAATTAATAATGATATTACTGGTTATTTCCAGTGCTATTTCTAATGTGTATTAGTTCATGCTTATGCACTTTCTCACTGTTGGTTGATGCGGTAAAGCGTTCATAAATCATCTGTTCAATAATTCATTCATTCATCCTTTATCTTGACAGGGAAGGACACATAATAAGCTCTCTTTTTCAAGTGTGGCCTGTTTATATACCAGATAAACTACACACACTTAAAAGAAAGCTGTGTAATGTTAATGGGATCCACTGCACTTGCGTGTTAGTATTTCACAATGTATTCCCAGGCATTCATAGCTGTGTAGAATATTGCTGAAGACTAAACTAGTGCTATGAACTAATGAATCATTTTGAACTAATCAATTTTAAAGGTAGAATCTGTAATGCCGTCAAACAGCGACCTCTAGGCAAAAGAGCCCCGCTTGGTATTGCGCTTTGTTTACATTTTTTGTTTCGGTCTGACGTGTAAGTTGGAGTTGAGTGGGGGGAGGGGAGGGGTTGCCCCTGCTGGCCACACCTCAGGCTCTGCCAAGAGAGGCCCAGAGAAATTCACAGTATAATAAGTTACTAAACTCCAACCCACACATCAGACCAAAACAAAAAAAAACGAAACAAATTGCAATATCAAGCAGGTCGCTCTTTGACGGCATTACAGATTCTACCTTCAAGTTCGGTACGTACCGAGTCACCAATGGTACATTCTGATATAATATAATAAAACCTCCCCCCCCATGAGTTCCAATCAGAAAGCTCAGAATAGTTTGAGTTCCCTGAAATGAGCTGGACTGCCTATTCCTTCCCTTTCCTCCACCCACTCACTCAGTCAGTAATAAGCACTGGACTGGACTGAAGCAGTGATGGCTGGCTGCGACGCCAGTGAGACAAACCAAAGCCAAGACTTCACTAAATTATCAAAGTAGCCTATAGACTAACGACGCACATGAACAGCAGGTTCACAAGCCACAGATGATTAAAAAAAAAAGTGTTAAAGCTGTAATATTATTTTTGACTATTTTCGCTCAACTCACAAGACTTTGATTCATAACGGGTGCAGATTCTTAAACATACGGCATCAAAAAGGGGAAAATCCATTTAAACGGTGACGAAGGCCAGAGGGCTGAAACACGTTTGTCTGTTGTCTGCTGCTATGCGTTAAAAGAAGTATTTAATTGAATAAAGCAGATTTTCCCCTTTTCGGTCCTACTCAATAAACCCTGTGCCACCAGAGGCCAGTCTTGTTATTCCATCGTTTCTTTTTACTGTTGACAAAACCCGGCCTGTGCTTTTTATAAACCTATGCATTTAAAAAGTTGTTTTTTTCCCCAGCAAATCTCTACATCAATATTGTGATGTCTGAACAGTATTATGTTTGTAGGTGAAGTATTCGCCTACCTTGTTTAACAACCAGGAAATGCTCAAGAAAATGTTGTATATATTGTAGTTGAAATCTTATTTTTTTCAGTGAATCTTTTATTTACAAGAAGATTGTGCCAGTAAGGCAGTTTTATGTTTATAAGTTTATACTTTTTGGGGGAAAAAAGAGTTTGTTTACAGTGGCGACCTGCTGCCCTCTTGTGGTTAGAAAACCATTGCAGCCTTAAGATGTAAAATATCAATTCACAACAGAACTGTGAAATAAAAACAGCCATACTACCGTGGCATGGCTATAGATAGGCAATCAATCAATTAATCAATCAATCAATAGTTCAATCAACAGTTGTCCTTGTCCATTATGCATCAAATTAGGCCTAAAATAGAGACAAAGCTATAATCAACATTTGCCTGCCTTAAGAAAAGATCAACGCTGACATCGTTTGGATGGAGAGGGGGCTGCCAGCCTGCAATACCTGTCCTCACTCTTCCTCCACAAACAGAGACTAGCTGATGTTTCAGAGTGATGTAGACTGTTGTGCCATCCGCCTGGCCCCCAGAGCGAACAGGTCTTCTCTAGAATGATATGCTGGTGGTCTTACGGTCCTTTCATTCTACGGGTCCACTGAGAAAGGCACCCTCTCCTTCTGCCGCTGATTTGTGTGTTCACTCGCTCACCCAGTCACTGCTCCATGGGGGGTAATGTGATTGTCGTCATACTGTGAAGTGTAGCAGATGGTTTCAGCTACTGAAATGCAATAAACAGCTTTCCAGACACCCAGAAAGCACCAGTGCCCATGTTTCATGTCTCCCTTATTTATTGAACCTTTCTGGGGTTTTTTTCTCCCCCCCTAGCAATTTACCAAAAGCAATCTCAGTCGACCAACAGCCCAACGACCGAACAATCGATTGGTCAAACCAACAGATGTCAGCCCAGAGGGATAGAGTCCTTTATCAGCACAGTCCAAAGAGATTAAAGCTAGAATGTGCACTCCCTATTTACACAATACAGCCAAAGCATTCCCACTGCTACCGTGCCACCATTAAGAGGCAAATTCAGAAAACTCCACCTGTTTTCTACCCAGAAGACAACACTTCTTCTTCCTCTTTTAAGATTCAGTGGTGGTTAGAACACTGAATTTTCCACATTACTGCCACTTAGTGGAAAGGATGATGAGGATCAGTAACCTCATTACAGAATAAATCAGAGCCTCTAGGTGGCGGTATACACATGAGAACAGTCAATCACCCCTATACATGTCATTTTGCCAGATCAGCATGGCTGTGAGTGTGAGTCTTTCACCTTTTTATGTAGCTAGCTTGGGCATGGATTGATTGTTTAGATCGCTAGCATGGCTAACAAATGCAAATATATTTTAGTCTGCCCCGTTGTTCTGATCAAGATAATGTTCCTTTTTGCCTCCTTGATTCGTGTGCACACTTGAGTCTGACGTGGATAAGAAACCCATCTATGGCGCAATCCATAAGCCGTTTCGCAAATGCCGCCATCTCTCTTGATCGCATGGTATGTGCAATGCATTGTGGGATGTGTAAAGCAGCTCAATTAAAACAGTATTTCGATTTAGATTGCGATGTCCCTGTCAACAGATGAAAAAGAAAAGAAGTGTTTGTTTCTCACCGTCATGTTGCATGTATTTTAAAACGTAAGCCTAGGGTTGCATCAGCAGACTACAACAGTGAAACAGAAAAACAGGTTATCCAAGCTAGTTTGTTTACATTTATGCACCACAAGTTCTGTTTACAATAAATGCTTGTACCATTTAGAAGTATCTGTTGCACTTACAGATACGTAGATAGATAGATAGATAGATAGATAGATAGATAGATAGATAGATAGATAGATAGAGTATATACTTTATTAATCCCCTTAGGGATATTAGGGCACTGACAGCATTAAGGTAAAAAGCACCATTGCAGATACAATTATACATAATAGGTCAAAGTATATAAAATGGGAAGAGAGAGAATAGAAAGAGGGACCTATATAGGTGTATAGATATGAAAATGTGGGCATGGTGAGCAGCAATATACACAGGTATTGATGGTGCAAATGGGCTGATTTAATATCACATCACAAGACTGGGGCAGTATGTACAAGAATCTACACATACGAATAATTAGGATGAGCAGATATCTGCGCAGGTGTCAGTACAGAACAAAACTCTAATATGTACAGTATGAGCAATTGCACATTTTCCGGGAATACCGGCATACAGGTTCCTTACGCAAATAACATTGAGTCGGGAAGGCGGCCTACGCACAGGTAATGGCCAGCGGGACACAAGCAGTGGGCTTGAGGCGGAGAGAGTTCCCATTAACGCAGATGGATGTGATTGGCATAGCTGCCGATGGCTGTTGGCACAAAGGAACGCCTGAACCCGTTCCATACTGCACCTCGGTAGGGATGAGCCTGTCTGAAGGTGCCCTTCATCCGTGCCAGCTCAGCGTACTGTACAGTGGGGTGTGAGACGTTGTTCATGTCACGATGGAGGTAATTTAATCTTGGTCATCTTCTTTTTTCCTCCGCCCATTACCTTGAGAGGGTTCAGAGTCAGTCCAATGACAGAGCTGGCCTTTCTGACAAGTCTATTCAACCTGCCACTTTGATGTGCCCCCCCCCCCACACACACACACACACACAACAGCACATAACACCACAGACTGGTAGAACATCATAAACAATTTATTGCACTCGTTGAATGA
>OMKL01137741.1:0-10416 GCA_900302295.1 Parasudis fraserbrunneri | reverse complement strand
AGGACAGCCTGGACACATACAATGAGCGGGACCCGTTCAAAAACGATGACTCCCGCGATGAGGAGGAGGACCCTGAGGATGCAGACAGTGGCATTGAGGGGGAGGTGGACCCCCTGGACCGTGATGTCATTATCCAGCCCCCACCACCGCCCCCGCTCAGACCCCCGACAGAGAGGGTCAACTTCCCCAAGGGCCTGCCCTGGGCCCCTAAAGTCAGGTGAGGCTGTGGTAGGGTTGTTTTACACGCTGCGGAGAGGGTATTGCGATCGCTCCTGTCTGTGTATCTGTCAATGCCAGCCATAATTCCTACAGTTCTGATCCAATTTGGATACAACTTATATATACATATACTTATACTGTATATACAACATATGTTGACAGGATACCAAGGACCTGAATTCTCAAATATTTGTGTAATCGGACAATGACAAGTATTTTATTTGAATTCATTTCTACCATTGTCCATTGAAATCAATACTCAAGATGAAGTTACACCTTTTGAATGCATGTGGGCGATATTACACAAGTTCACACAGGTTCACAGGAGACTCCAGTAATTGGCTATCTGACACCAATTTACAACATGCAAATGACAGAGTGAACCTTAAATTATAGTTGATATACCTATGCATAAAAAAGAAATCTGCAAATCTCTTAGTTTCATCAGTATTGTACTGTCAGAACAGTCTTATGTTTGCAGGTTAAGTATTTAATAGTCACTATTACCCATTTGGCCACTGTCATCTTGCTTTGACCTTCTAGTTTACATTTGTAAGGTCTGTTATGATATTGATATAAACAGCAAACATGAATGGAGAAACCAACCTAGTTGCATGCTAGAGCTAACGTATCTACAGATTTAGTCTAAATTCGTCTACTCTCCACAAACAATTCAAAACTCAAGTGAGCAAACGTTGATTATTGTCAACAACATCACAAGGCTACGTTCACACTGCAGGCAAAAGTGGCCTAAATCAGATTTTTTTCCCCCCCCCTCATATGTGACTTGCATGTTTTCGCAACAGTGTGAACAGCACAAATCACATGGAATCTGATGTTTTCAATTCTGATTTGGGCCACTTTCATATGTGGTCCTAAATCAGATACAGGCCTGATTTTTTTGGCAGTGCAAACTCAGTCTGAACAGTCATGTGACTTTTTCATTGCTCTAGGTCGACATTCATAACAATTCTGCACTGGTGGGAAAGGTCTCCGGACTCACTGAGCAAATACAAACATGACAGACAGCTGTGATGGAGGTGGTCAGTGGAGGGACAATGAACTGTTAGACCTTAGAAGTATTGGGGGTGATACTTCTGTACAAACGGTCTGTGTTTGAAAGGATATTGAAACAAAAAAATGTGTTTGCCACTTCCTCACGCTTCTTATCATCTGCGAATGAATTTGCCGGCCTCCACTGCACATCAACTCATAAATGAAACCATAAACAGTGATCTCTGTGGTCTCTGAGCAATAAATCAGACTTGAGCACTAAGGCTTGCAGTCTAAACATAAGCACACCAGTGAACAAAATAAGTGACTACTGTGAGACAGTTGGAAGGGAATTGATGGTGGCAGTGCAGCACACTGCTGCCACCATGTGGACTCTTCCTGTATAGTGAAGACAAAAAAAAAAGAGCTTTTATAAAAGCAAGATGTATTATCTAACTCACCACAAACGTCTTCACAGACCACCTTTCTTCCAGAAATCAAGGGGAGGAGGACAATGAGTGGCCAGCAGTCAGTCATGTTGTTAGCTTTTAATGCTCTTTTGAGTCAGGAGGCTTGCGAGGAACAGAACTCGTTTGCCCTCCACCACCAAACACAGTACCCATTGTTTCTGATGAATACGAACGTAAGCATAGAGATTCTGAGGAATGGATTTGACATCAAGCAATGGGCTCAATGAGTTATACCAATGCCAAAACTATTCATGAATGAATCTATTGACCCTTCAGTCTTACATGTAGGCACTTAGCTGAGGAATGTTAGTAGCTGAAAATGTGTCTGTGTGATTGCCATGTTTCAGCAAATCAGTACAGCTAAAGGGCTCTATTTTCATGCTGGCAGGCAGAGGCGGATCGGCGATTACATCGGTACCAAAGCAAACTCTTTCCGCCTGCATGTGTTTGGTTCGGGTGGGGTGGTGCAGCTGGGGGGTGCGTTCGCTAGCGCAGTGCAATTTTAGTGTCCATTTTGGCATAAAAGCATGCTCGTGCCTCCACATGCTCAGACTACATCAAAGAGCAGATGCTGGCACTGGGGCTGTTTTCGTGACTGTAGTGTAAGCCAAGGCTGCGAAACGACCAGACATGTCTTGCAAGTGTGTGGGGTGGCACGAATGTCAGTGCCTCATGACCATGTTAATGAATGCCAGTGTTTCCACCCAAGCAGCTCCCCATATGTGAAGTTTTAGCGTTGATTGGATTATTATTATTTTTTTTTTAATATATATATAATTGTATATGTAATGAAAGCAAGTAAATTGTGTGCAAAGCAATCAATTGGCTACCAAGCCAAATGCTCACACATACAATGCTGCTTGAAAGTATGTGAACCCCTTGTGCAATTATAGATTTTTCTTCTTTTTTTGTTTTTTTTTACCATGAAATCTTTATTTAATCAGAACCAGTCTTTTCTTATCTGACATAACAGGTTTATATTTACCAATTACATATGTTGGTTCAGAGGAAATCATGCGTGCAGTAGAAAAACAAGATTACAAAGGAATTGGTGCAAAAATAAGTTGCATTGGTTAAATATAGTAGGCAAGTAGAATTAGGTGGGTAAACGATTGGGTACCAAATTAACCAAGCAAAGGAGAGATCTTTCAGAAAGAGTTTGGGCGGGACTCTGATAAATAGAGATAAGAAACCTGGTCAGTTTGGTATTAACCATACAGGTGAATGCAAAACACACCATGCTGAGAGGAAAGGACATCTCAGAGGACATCAGGAAGAGGATCGTGAGAGCACATCAGTCAGAGGAAGGCTATAAAATCATCTCAAAAAGATTTGAGCTTCATCAGTCCACTGTGAGGTGAATCATTTACAAATGGAGAGCGTTTAACATGACAGCAACTCGGCCTAGAAGTGGATGCCCTTCAGAAATATCCCCAAGAGCCACAAGAAAAATAATAAATCAGGTAAAAGCCAACCCAAACATAACATCTAGAGATTTGCAGACCTCCCTTGCTGCATCTCAGGTATAATTGCACAAGGGGTTCACATACTTTCAAGCAGCACTGTATATAGGCATTAAGGTTTATCTTGTTGTTATTGTGTTCCCTGACTTGTAATGTATGTTTTTCACAATTACAGATGCACATGCCTTCAGCATGATGTTATCCAATCAGTCGTTTGTCTTATGAGGGGAAAGAACATGTGCTGCTTCTTTCCGATCAAATTCCGTGCAAAAACGGTTTATATTTTGTCCTCCTTTCTACTGGCAAACAAAGCGGCCATTGCTTCAGTGATTGGCTACTTAAAGGTCCCATATTATACTCCTTTTCAACAAGTTAATATAGGTCTCTGAGGTCCCCAAAATATGTCCTTGAAGTTTTTTTTGCTGAAAATACCACTCAAGATTATGCATTCTAGCATGCCTCTATACCCCTCTGTTTCAGTCCTGTTCTCGACGGGCTGTTTCAGTGTCTTGCTCCAGTTCGGAACTGCGGCATCATTTAGTGAACCGTTTGGTGGAAAAGATCAAGTTTATGAGCAAGCCGGCATGTTTTTCCTGCTCCCCATGGCCCATTCTGGAACTGCGGTGCGCCTGGCTCGCAAAATTCAGATTAAACTGTCAAACTAGACGTTGCAGATCAAATATGAATTTAGAGCTTTGCATGCTCTTTATAGAATTGTTCAATTCATCAAGAGATGCGCTCCTCAAGTTGTGCTTTATCCTCTGCAGATATTGGGATATTCAGTTCACTGAAAAAGTTATCTATTAATGTGGAGTCACCCTCTGACTCCTCATTTATATCCTGTTGATCAGCAGTTCTCGGTCCAGAATTAGTTTGAATTTCAGTTATCATTTTTGAAGCAGCCGATTGGCTTATTTGTAAAGCCAAATTAAATTATTTAATTAAATTAGATGTCATTTTGGATTTAGCTTTTCCTAACTCTAACCCTAATCCTAACCCTAACCCTAACCTCACCACCTAGCAACCTGTCTGACTGTATGTCTGTCTGTCTGTCTACAGGGAGAAAGACATCGAGCACTTCCTGGAGACCAGCAGAAACAAGTTCATTGGCTTCACTTTGGGAAAGTGGGTATTCATAGTATTCACATGACGTGTTTTACCATACAATATGGCACAATGCCACAGCTCATTGGCCATGATTTTCATTTAATAATAATAATAATAATAATAATAATAATAATAATAATAAATAAAATTTATATTGTGTGTTTCTAGACTCAAAGTTACATCACAATAAGAGGTGGGGGCAATGAGACAAACAACATACAGACATAACACAGACACACAAGAATGGGGGGGGATGCTAGGAGAAGAATGTAGTGAAGAGGTGGGTCTTGAAGCAGGATTGGAAAATGGAGATGGACTGAAGAGTCCCTAATGTCTTGGGCTAGTGAGTTCCAGAGCCTGGTAGGGGGCTGCCGTGGAGAATGCCCTGTCCCCAGTATTGCAGAGGTCGGACTTGGGGGTGGAGCAAAGGCAGGCTGAGGGACTAGATCTGAGGGACTGAGAAGGTTGGCAGTGGGAGAGGAGGTCAGTGAGACATGGGGGGGGCAGTTGATGAAGGGCTTTGTAGGTGAGGACCAGGATTTTGTAATTGATCTGGTAGGAGACAGGTCTTTGTGGACTGGGGTAATGTGGTGCCAGGGTTTAATGATAATTACCTGCTATTTGATTTCAATCACCGGTTGCTTGCGATCAAGATGTCAGTGATCGAATACTATGAATTTCGTCTGAGACAAATGTTATTTCCACACCATTCCTCACAATGCTCCATAATAGACTTAGAGGAAATAATTCCAGGACCTTCCTGATCACACAAATGTGTTTTTTATTGAAAGTTTAATTTATTACAAGCAAATATAGTTAATATAAAAGTATAGAAAAAATCTGTTTATGGTGTTATGTATGTTTTCTGAGCAAATGTTCCTCATTTTGTAGTGACACAGAGACGTTGGTCGGCTTGCCAAGACCCATCCATGAAAGTGTCAAGACTCTAAAACAGGTGAGATGAGAAATCATTACCTCCGCCAAGGAAGTTATGTTTTTACTAATTTGTTTGTCTGTCTGTGAACAAGATATCTTGAAAAGTAATGGCGGGATTGCTGTGAAATTTGTTGTGCACATTCATGACCCCATGAGTATCTATGGTCTTAAACATCAAGCTCTCCCTCAACTCTTGTCTAACAGTTGCTGGGTGTACCATCCACCATCAGCACTGCCTTGTGCACTTACGGTCTAAAGCTGTCTCCTAGCCCCTCATACCAGGTCTGAGTTTGTCTTGCTAGGTGACCTCAACTGAGACATGCTTAAGCCACCAGAGAAAATGTCACTGCAATTTGACTCCCTCAAGCTCTCTCAAATGATTTCCACTCCCACAAGGTATTATATATGTTTACATTCGTAACCAGTGTTATATATCACTATTGCCTCACTTCCAGGCTAGCACTATGGGTAACCAGTGCGTTGAAGCAAAGCCCAAAAGAGTGCAACCCGCTGAGCCTACTCATGTAACCACGCAAGCATACGTTCAAGCAGGGCAGGTGGCAGGCTGGGCAAGACACCTCGTTCTGCTTAACAGCAGGAAGTTTCATAGTGAAGCCACTTAGCTGCACCAAGACAACTAGAGGGGTCTTTCCAGAGACCTCACTTACACCCCTTCACTTTCTCACCAATTCTAACACCGATTGTGAGAAGGAATGAGATGATGTGTCCCTTATGTAAAAGCTGATGAAGGAGACAAGAGAGAGCCATGATGCCGCCACACAGATGTCCTCTGCACTAGTCCCCACTAATCCCCGCATTTAGTGCTACTGACGTAGATGAGATCTCGGAGACAGTGGGGGAGACCGTGGGGTTCAGAGTCACGCTGAAATAAGTGAGACTGATAACTGATCTGTTTTTTTCTAAACGCTCTGTATGGACTTCATGTAACACAACAGCACTCAAGACTGGACACAGCAAATGCATCGTTCTGTCTTCCTCATGAGGAGGGGTTAGGAAGGCATCCAGGGTTATAACCCTTGACCTGCAAGAACTGTTGGATGTTCTTAGTCACAAAGGCTGGGTTAGGTTTCAACACTACGGCACTTAAAGTGAATATCCACCCTAAAACAGAATTTACATTGTGCACTTCCAATGATCTTGGACAGTTAGGTAAATATTTATGAACATAGATAGATGTGTCCCTTAAGCTGGAAATCAGAGCCTCAAGACTTGAATTTGTGATGTTAGCGGGTAACACATTTTGGAGTTGGTCCATTGACAATTAATTTGTGACTTTCTTGGCTTATAGAATGTTTTTTTGAGCTATTGCAGCCGGAAGAGATTTACTAAAATGCAGGACTTACAGCTCTGAATCAGAAAATGTACCCATATCCTAGTAAAATCACCATGGGTACTGCCATAGTGTCCTAGGAGTTGTTCCATTATTAATTGTTCATGGAATAGCTCCAGGATTTGTCTCTTGATGACAGGTCTTGTCTCTAGACTAGGAGTGGTTCTCTCAGAATGAGCATCTGTAGTATCTCCCCTCCCCCTTGTGAGATTGCCCCCTTGAATCGAGGGATCAGCCAAGGACAGTAGCTGTATCATGTCCTTGTACCATGCGGCGTAATGTCAATTCGGTGCCACCAACAGAGCTTCTCTTTCTTGACCCTGTCGAATGGGGCTATGAGATGAGGAAGAGGGAATGCATACAGCAGAACCAGTGGCCACAGGCTGTGAGCTAGTTCATCCATTTCCATTGGGGGGGTTGTCACTGGGATTCAGTGAGAACCATAGCAGGCACAAGAGCGTTCTCCCTGCAGGTGAACAAATCCACCTCTGCTTTCCCGAACTGCTATCAATTCCAGTAAATTGATGTGGCGATGCGGTGGTGGCCATTTTCCTCCCATGGCCAGAAGAGGCAGGTGCCTCCCCAGCCTGACAAATGCCAATACTCTGCATGTGGGAACGTCTTTCTTTATGACGGTCTCGTCCCCCCCAATACATAATAAGGTCTGCCGACACTAACTGAATTTACAGCAGTCTCTGTTTTTGACACGTCAGTTTCTGCCATCTGAACCAAGACTGAACCAAGACTGAACCAAGTTGCATATGAAGCATAACCCAGGCATACTACTGTATGGGCTGCTGCCATGGTTCCCAGGACACGCATGATTGTTAGAATCAGAATCAGAATCAGCTTTATTGCCAAGTATGACACATACAAGGAATTTGACTGTGGCTCAACGTCTTCTTACACAAAAAAAGAAGAAAAAAAGAGAAAGAAAAACAGAAAAACAAAACAAAGAATATACATTTACATTGAATACTATATTATAGGCATAATCAAGCTACTATAATCTAATAATCTAATCTAAGCTACTATAATTGACTATGAGCCATCCTATGGCAGTAAACAGGATACAGATAGTGCAAGAGGTGATGAGATAAATATAGGCTGGTAGCAAAATAATAAATAAAACATATACAGTCGTGAAATGTATGAAATGTTAGAGCTATGACAGTTGGTCCCAGATGCACTTTGGCGAGTGCTACACATAGCGCTGAGCTTCGTTGCCATGGAGACTGCATTGAGGTGCATGCCGAAAAAAAGTAGGTCTGTTCACCTGGCTGCAGAATGCTTTTCTTCCAATTTATGGTGAAACCCAGTGTGGAGAGACGGTTCACCGGAATGGTCAAGTACAGGAGGATCCAATTGTTCAGGTTAATAATAACATCTGATGCCCAGACAATAGAGAGGTTCTAAAGCTGCCTCCACCAGCTTGGAGAAGGTTTGGGGGGCCAGGGAATAATGTGGGAGTAATTGTGTTGAATTCCTATGCCTGACCCTGGATTGACAAATGTAGAAATTTGAGTGTGTGTGGGTGGGGAGGAAAAAAGCATTGTTAGGACATTGTTCTTTATTATGGATGTGTAGTTCAAGTTCAGTGCTATTATTTAAACAAAATACAGCTCGTAAACCCATAATTCCAGCTTTGAATATCGTAATGTATTATCATGAAAAACAGGGGCATTATAATTATTACAAAATTCACTTCAAAAGGCAAGGCGCTCTATTGGTGTATAGTAGTAAACAGAACAGCGTAGTCCCTCAGAGTACAATGCCCATGTTCATCACAGCGATGAATTATGCTGACCAAAACAACAGTGCGGCTCTGACTTGCTTTAACCCTTTTTTGGAGTTAACAATGGACTTCTATGACTTCTGGATATTAGCTACATCTTGGTGTTGCCTAGATGAACCATACTTCTAAGTAGGAGAAATGCATTGAAGGTTTTGGTCTTTTCGTAGGCTATGTTGACAATAAGAAAAGGAAAAAACAACAACATTATTATACTGGCCTTATCCTTTACGTATACAGCTGGTCACATAATGTAAAAAGGAATATTTCATATACACTGATATTATGTTTTGCTCTTTTGTCTGTCCCTTTTCCCAGCACAAATACGTGTCCATAGCTGAGGTGCAGATCAAGAGAGAAGAGGAGCTACAACAGTGTCCAATGACTCTGGTCAGTAATACCACCATACAATATGTAACTGGTGTGCATATACTGTAGGTAACCCTAAGGCTTAAGAAGTAGTCAACTGTATCCTTGCAAAGCACATGGAATCCGTGTGTGTGTGTGTGTTGTGTTGTGTTGTGTTGTGTTGTACAGGGGGAGGAGGAAGTGGAAGAGACCCCAGCAGAGATGTTATATCTGGGCATGCTTCCTAACCTCTCCCAATATGTGGTGAGTGGCTCAGGGCCTTTATTGTCTCGAAGGAAAGTTGGTTTTCAAGGCCTGCACAGAAAACGATATCATACACAACAGTTAAATAATATTCGCAGGTGTATAACATTACACTATAACTTTACGAGTCAGTCTGTCTGTCACCTATAGAGACTTGTCATGAGATGGCTATATTTTCTACCTTGTGTTTTTGTTGCCATAACGATTTGATCTGGTTCACGCAACAATAAAACACAATCTGGCATTGCATTTGTCGCCCTATATTAGTGACAAATTCTGAAAAATATTTGATACCTCTAGCCAAAGAGAGATGTTGTGGTTGTAGGCCTATATATAGAATCTACCTTTGGTCCAAGACATCCACAGATAGTGGACTTAGACTACATTTAAGGTCAACCTGTTTACACCTGAAAATAAATCTCTCCAGAGTTGGATGTGAAAAGTCAAGTATTTTGCAAGCGTAAATAGGTGCTATGTTTCTAATGTGTTACTGTACCTTTGTCTGGTGTCAGATTGCCCTGCTGAAACTGCTGCTGGCCGCGGCCCCTACTTCTAAAGCGAAGACTGACTCCATCAACATCCTGGCTGATGTTCTGCCGGAGGAGATGCCGTGAGTACAAAGACCATAGGACTCATTCTTAATATTTTTCAAAGAAAAATCGGTACTAGCATACATTTCACAGCTCATTAATGATGTCATTCTCAGCACTGTGGGAAGCTGGCCGAGGGTTAATCCAGTCGACACAGGGAGTGAATTTTCTTAGAAATTCAAATATTGATTCGCTAGAGGGCACAAATGCATTAAGAATGCAGCAAGAACACAGGATCCACTTAGAGTGATAAGCGAGCAAGCAACCTGAATTAGTGGCAGTTAGCCCATGGTGCTGCAGTCTGTGTTTGCTGGGGGGGGGGATAAATAATGAAATATAACTAAATAAAATAATATGTAAAACACAAGTGTAAGCACAAGTTCGTACCAAATGTGCAACGTATTACTATTCACATACTGGCATATTTACAGGATTCGATAGATATTACCAGAGTTAATATCCAAGGCTCCTCTATCCATTGTGTGACAAATGAACAGGAGTTTGTGTTTAGTTTTGAACACAGTGACTATGTTTACATGCACTGCAATATTCCCATCATTGACCTTATTCCAAATAAGACAATATTCTGATTAAACTGTTAACATGAGTTGCTTATAGAACTATTCCATTCATATTCCCATTTACATGCAATGGGGTATAGTGTGATTCATTTCACAAATTAAAATGCAGTGAAAACTCTGATTGAGAGTCATTGTCCGATTAAGGTGTATAGTATACGCCTGTATACATGTCTCAATTGCCATTCGATCATCAGACTAAAATTGGAATCGTTTTTACCATTTTAACTGGAATATTGTTAATAATATGTATCGTCTGTGGTGGAGAAATGTTATCCAAAGAGATAATAGTGTGTGTTTATGCG
>OMKL01137738.1:0-10020 GCA_900302295.1 Parasudis fraserbrunneri | reverse complement strand
GAATGAGTGAACTTATAATACGCATGTGGGCATTTCCTGATTATAACAAGATGACTGAGGACCATTGGCCACTGACTCGAGCATTGGCATGTTGTAAAGTGTTGCCAGAGAGCTGATTGCAGGAGTCTAGGTGAGGCTTTGTGATGTCAGAGAGCTGATTGCAGGAGTCGAGGTGAGGCTTTGTGATGTCAGAGAGCTGATTACAGGAGTCTAGGTGAGGCTTTGTGATGTCAGAGAGCTGATTAAAGGAGTCTAGGTGAGGCTTTGTGTAGTAGCGCCCTCTTGTGTTTATGTTTACCCTCATTATTTATTTCAATGGGCAATGATGGAAATTAATTCAAATTCCATTGAAAAATATTTGAGAATTCAGGTCCTTGGCCTGCTTGTCAGCCTATGTGCAAAGTTTCATCCAAATCGGATTGGAACTGTAGAAGATATGGCTGATGGAGACAGACAGACAGACAGACAGACAAAACCATGGACAGGAGTGATTGCAATACCCCCTCGCCAGGTGCTTCACGCCTGCACGGGTGTAAAAATTGACTTGGGCATTGAGGGTCACCAGCTTCCTTCTCCAAGCATGAGGCTATCAGACTGATGCAGCACACACACACACACATTGTTGTAGATGCTTGTTGTTCTAATGTCTTTGTAGAATCAGCCAATCAACCACTCAGCAATTGTCGGCATGGAGCTCTGATTGCACTATTTCATATCATGGCAAATGCCATATGCCTTGCTTGTGAGGTATGGATGGAAGCATTGCAAGTAACTGAGAGAGACTTGGAGGTGAAAACAGAATTGTACTATGCAAAAATCAAGCACAGTTTCAAACTGATGCAGTTTGTTGGTTTTATCTGCATTATGTGCAGACAGACACATAATATAGATCTTGTGTTTCAATGCTCTACAAGTCACGTCCACATTGTCCTTATTGTGTGTGGTGTGTGTTGGTTTGTTCCTTTGTGACACGCATCATCTCCTTGCCTCGCTTAGCTGGGTTTGACTGCGCGCGGGTGGGAGGATGCACTCGCTAGCCTGCACAGTTTAATTAAACTGCCTGGCAACCTCTAGTGACTGAAACAACAATACCACAGCCATGGCAATGTCAACGCCCACTTCTATGGTACTGCAAGCCTCGGACCCGCTTTCCTACATTCTCGTCTGTACAAAACTAGAGAGCAGATGTAGGAGTGTGTTAAGTGTTGGTTGGTGTGTGTGTGTGTCTGTGGTGTGTTGCATTTCATTAGCGCTTCGCTTCAAAGCTTGCACTAATACTGTAATATCTCGACCAGCCATTGGATCTGAATGTTCTGTCTACCTTTCAGCCAGCCAATCACATATCCGGGACGTCACAGTAAAATGTTACTAAACCACGCCCCCATGGCTATATAATGAAAGAAGCAGCATCATGGGCCATCGGCGAAGGAAGAAGCAGCCTCATGGACCATCGGCGATGAGAGAACTTTGCAGAGTCGTAGCAGCAGATGTGAGCGGTTTCGGCTCTCGGGCCACAAAAACACACCGACCACACAGGCTCTTGAAGAACGATGTCGCGCTCTCGCCTTAGGAGAAGGATTTACGCACCAGTTTTAACATGGTCGGCGCCTGTATGGTGAAACCGTAAAGGCTGGCTGCGTGAATTGGTTTGATACCAAAGGCCGAGTTGTTCTGGTTCCCAAGGTCAGCTCACCACGGCGGACAAATCACCCCCCCCCAGGGCTACTTCTCCTCAGAGCTCCACTCTCATGGCTTGGCCAAAACGAGCATAGAGAGTGGCAAGACACGCCCATCCGCCACTCACATGCGGACGGGAGAGTACAAGCGTGCTACTGGTGGTCCACAGCTGACAGTGGCAAATTAAACACGACATATGAATTGAATGGACAGAGGGCGGTAAAGGCGGCCACGTCAAAATGTGACAAAGGGGTCATGACATAACTGGGATGGGAATAAATACTCAAATTAGTTGCGGTAGACATACCACTGAGCATGTCTCAGTGCAAAGCAGGATGAATGCAATAAGGACAAGGATGTTTTCCATGGGAATAACAAAAAAAAAACTACAGTACTACCTCATGGAATGAGGAGGATGGCGCCAAAGTTGTCGATTGGAATGTTATGATTCATAAAGAGTCTTTTAACAAATGTGACCATGGTCTAAATAGCCTATTAGCCCTTTCAGTTTTAGGAGTGTTTTCTCAGAATTCCATCCTAGAATTCCATCACTCTACAGCTTTGTGTCATCATTAGAGTGTTCAGTTCTCAAAATTGTAATCTCATTATGTGAGATCGTAAACATGCTGCATGCAGTACATGCAGAGAGGGTACTCGTCCATATACCAAAGTATAAACTATTCATAGACAGGCACAGTAAACACAGCTGATTACTAGTTGTATTGTCTTTTCTTGTTATGGCAAGGCACCCCAGTTGAAAATGGTGATTTTGGCTGTATAGGAATATTTGAGATATTAACATATTTTGCCTCTACAACCACACTAGTTCCATAAAACATATAAAGCAATCATCAACAGGAACTACAAATGTAAAAGTTCAAAGTTTTTGTACGAGCTGCATCATGTACACCAAGCTACAGAAAAAACTTGACTGATATTTTCTCAAAATAACATATTTCCTTTACACAAAACACTTTTTTTCACCTTAACTTGTAGATACTGCCACCAAATTTGACATGCCACTTCATAGCAAAAATAGCTGGTAGTTTACTGAAGCTTTTTAAAAATTAATTTTTTACTTTTTAACATCTTTAGCAATTTACATGTCAAGGGGTATTTTATGTGAAATAATAGTGAAAATAAAAAATGTTCACCCTATACAGTGTTTTTTTTCTTTTTAATAACTCACGATTATTTCACATTTTGAAAAAAAACTTTTTCATCACATTGAAACACAAAAATGAACTCTGACTTAATCCACTGAGAATTTTTTTCCCCCCCTAACTAACATGCAAATGTATGCATCTTTTATGGAATATTAGCTAATTTGAGTATGTTGATAACAAAATATATAAAAGTCATAAAAAAAAGATTGTTTATTTTGTATCCAGATTCAATGTGTAAAGTTTCATTTAGACAGGATAAAAAGGAATTTATTTCCCCTATTCAACCGGGGTACTGTAGGTGGTCGGTGGGATGTGCCTTTGTTGAGTGTGTGGAGGACGAATCTGGTGTTGTAGTTTTGCCAACTGTGTGAATGAGGCAGCGAACTAGCAAACGCACGCACACATGCGCGTCCATACGTACAGTATGCATCGACCAACCAACCAATCAAACCACCCACAGAGTGCAATGATTATATTTGAGATTAAAAAAAAGTTTGTCCAAGCGATTTAGATTACAGAATCAATCTCCCATCTGGATCGAAATGCCAGAAATGCAAGTGCCAGAGGTATAATGCAGTTGCAGGATTGGATTATATGATAAAACACAGGCTATGAGAGATTGTATCAATGCGTATAAGCACGAAAACGTATCCAATATTCATGCAAATGACTCTTTTTTTCTTGGACACATCTTACTTTACATAGATCTCCCCCTCAATAGAGGCCTTTTCACGGAACGTTTAGAATACCCATTTGTCCTCCATGTTGGAAGACACAATGGTTGCTATGTGCAAAACAACGGTTGCTATGTGTTGATATATGAGATATATATCAACATAAATGTAATAATTTGGTGTCTGATTTCTGGATCTTGTAAACAAGTCACAGGGGCACAGTAATATCACGCTTTTCCAATGTTTTACCTACTCTACCACCGCACAGAAATTAGGCATTAGTCATTCACGTCCCCAGCCCAGATGACCACACAGGTCCTGGCACTGAACTCGCAACCTTCAGGTCGCAAGCCCCGATTCACTAACCTTTAGGCTACCGCTGCCTCCGATCAGTATCTGCAATCGAATTCCTAATTTACAGTAACGGTACCAGATTATAGAAACTATTGTTTGTAATCAGATTACCGCAATCCACTTATGTAATCTGTTTGAATGTTATGTTCATCACCTAAAAGTGCACAACAAAGTATTGAACTATGAATGTACACAAAGAGTCTAGTGTAGGGATGAACCTGCAACGATACCGCTTTTTCACTGCACACACGGATTCCGTGTACTTACTAACTTACTCTTGAACGTCGGGATGCCAGTTTGCCAAATCATAGCTGTTACATAGCTGGCTTGAGCATGGATTGATTCTTTAGATCGCTAGCATGGTTAACAAATGCAAATATACTGTAGTCTGCCCCGTTGTTCTGACCAGGATTACGTTCCTTTTTGCCCCTTCGATGCGCACGCACGCGGAGTCTGACGTGGTCGGCCCGTCTATAGCCTTATGCCATGGTCACATCGATTGTACTTTTGTGTTTTTATTGCCGCAAAAGTACATGCAGAGTCCTATGCAAAGGGTCCAACGGAAACAGGTCAGGAGTGGTTATTGACAAATGTGTTGTTATTCTTGACAAAAAGTTTAATTTAGAAATGTGGTATTATCAAAGAGTTCTTTGTATTCTAAAATCTACTTGTATAAAATCTACATCAAACGACTCTTATAATAGATTCTGCTCGTTGGTTCGCTGCTTGGTAGAAGTTTGACTATAGTGTCTCAACATCAATTTTATTAACAACTTTGACTCACGGATAAAAAATGATTTCATCACAACAACACGGCAGAAAGCTATAGCAACAGTGACATCCGGTTCAGCTCACAAATCAGTTTCAATGCAAAAGTAGGATCAATCCAACGTATGCAACAGCTGAAATGCAACACAAACGCATCGACAACGCGATGATGCATCGGTAACGGATTCTCTCATTCGAAATCAATGAATTTCTGCCACAGAGTAACGCATCCATCGCAATCGGTGAGACAGCCGGCTTAGGGTATTTGCTTGGGGTCATTGGGGAAAAATGATTAATATATAATCCTTTTTTTCCTCCATTAGAGAAATCTAATATGCTTCTATGAGCCAAAAATGCAGTTGCACGTGGTGCTTTGTATCAGATTTTAGTATGGGGGGAAAGTCTCGGATACTGACTCACATTTTGAGCATGGAATCGGTCCGTTCAGATAATGAGATCTTCGCTCATCTCAAAAGCTAAAATGGATGTCGTCAGAACTATATTACACAACCGCCATCACTGAGCAAAGTGCTCAACTGCTTTCCTGCGTTTCCAGATTTTGTGCACCCTGTGGATATTCATGCGTGTATGCATGTTTGTTAAATCGCATATTTACATGCCTCCGTGCTCGGGCGCACGTGCGCACGCATATGTTTTGAGTTCACGCTGAGACACATTTGCATAACTCGGGGAGACAAGTCAGCGCGAGGCTAAATGTCCTTTCGGTGTCCCTGTGTCATTTGGTATTCCCATGGTGGCCATGGTCTAATAACATGCACCATGCTACATCACTAGCTACTACTGGTGTGTTACCCCCCCGATGCACTGCAGAGACGCAAGTGCTTCTGACAAGAGGAATTCTCAGGCATGCTCATTTTGTACAGTCCTTAACCCTTTAAAGTTAGAGGGGTTTTTTTCTCTCCCAAACGTTTCCTAAGAGTTCTATTTTGGAATTCTATAACTCTATTGTTCGGATTTTTGCAACCCTACTTACCAGTGATGATGTTGATCGGTGGAGTCCTTTCTCAGCACAATCCACGCTGTTCCTCATACTAGCTCTGGCTAGTTAACATCACACCAAGTCAATGGGGCCAAGCTCCTGTATGTACAAGCTAACTGAAGCTCACTGAAATCTACATTGTGTGCACTGTGGGGTAAGTTTCCAATGAGCTTCAGTCAACTTGTACAGACAGGAGCTTGACCCCATTGACTGTGCATTGATTGTGGCTGACTAGCCAGAGCTAGTATGAAGAATAGCACTGATTGTGCTTAGAATGGACTCTACCGATCAACATCATCATTGGTAAGTAGGAAATCGGGCTGGGGTTCCAAAAGTCAGAGCTATCACTTTAAGCCCTTAAGCCCTAAGACTTTTTCGGGGTGGTTCAAAGCTCAAGGTCAAAGGTCAAAGTCAGCAATAGGTGCAACATACAAGTGCTGTACATCACTGGAAAGCTGAGACCCAAAGGAATCATTTGAAATGCAGCTCAACACTGTATGTCAATATTTTATGTCTCTTCTTCTTCTTCTTCTTCTTGTTCCCGTTAGGGGTCACCACAGTGTATCATCCGTTTCCATCTCTTCCTGTCCTGTACATCTTCCATGTCCTCCCTCACCATATCCATAAGCCAAGGCTGGAAAGTAACTCATTACATTTACTCTCATTACTGTAACTGAATAGCTTTTTTGTGTAATTGTACTTTTTCTGAGTAGTCTTTGAATCTTTTACTTTTACTTCAGTATATTTTGTGTGAAGTATTGTACTTAGTTACATTTTAAATAGCATCCGTTACAAAGTAAAAAATAATATTGCAGACTTTGCCAGTCTGAAAATTGATACTGCAGCAGTCAATTAGCAATGAGGAGGAGAACAATACATTTATGCTAAATCAGTATAAAGACATGGAGATGGATGAGCCAGAGAGCAAATCAGCAGAACTAAATCCAACTGAATTCCCATCAACTGACATGGAGCTGAAAATGGAATTCTAAGAAATTAGGTGATTCCCTGACCACATCAATGGACCACTTCAGCTTCAAGTCGGCACTCAAATGTAGGAGCTATGGTTGGCGTTAGCCTGGTTGTCTTGCTAGCTCACTGAACTATAACAATGAGTTTGCTTGCTAGTGTGCCAGATAGTGAGCTAGAAACATTGAATAATGAATAATGAATATTGAATGAATAACTGAATAATGAGGCTTGGCATTTAAAAATGTTTACCCCTCAGATCAAATAACTTGAATTTCAGAGTCAAATCAAATAGTGGAATGCAACCTGGTCAGTGTTAGGATGCCGGCCCAACAAAGGCTATAAAGGCACTCGTGTGCAATACAAACAGCGCATCATGGAGCGCAAACAATAATAGAAGTTCATAACGCAGCTGCAGATTCAAGCATCCTGCGTTCCCCGCGGCACGTCGCACACATGCCCGTGAAACACCTCCTTTTCACGTGGGCTCTCGACTCCTCTATCCCGTTATTCTGTTTTCAACCAGCATTTTTACTTGGTCTTATAGGCATTTAACCTGACGTGGGCTATTACTTGGGAGTAAACTTTCCCTGCAGCGATCAAGAGTGTGCTACAGGCGCACGCCCGTGCCTCAAACGTCTTTGCCTCAAGCAGCCACATACTCACGAGAGCTTTCAGTTTGTCGTTAACAATAGTAGGCTATAATCTACTGCTCACTCCAGAGTCTGCTAACTTTTACTCAAGTACATCTGTAAAAAGAAAATAAAAAAATACTTTTACTTAACAGTACTTCTACTTGAGTAGGATATTTTTGTACTCTTTCCATCTCTGCCATAAACCCCCTCTTTGGCCTTCCTCTTTTCCTCCTGCCTGGCAGCTCCATCTTCATCATCCTTCTTCCAGTATACCCAGCATCTCTCCTCCACACATGGTCCAAACCATCTCAATCTCGCCTCGCTCACTTTGTCTCCAAACCGTCCTGACCTGAGCTATCCCTCTAATATACTCATTCCTAATCCTGTCCATCCTCGTCGCTCGCAACGGAAATCTTAGCATCTTCAACTCTGCCACCTCCAGCTACGCCTCCTGTGTTTTTGTCAGAGCCAACGCCTCCAAACCTCCAACAGAGCTGGTCTCACTACCCTCTTGTAAACCTTCCCTTTCACTCTTGCTGGTACCCTTCTGTCGCAAATCACTCCTGACACTCTTCTCCACCCACTCCACCCTGCCTGCACTCTCTTCTTCACCTCTCTTCCGCACTCCTCGTTACTTTGAACGGTTGAGTACTTTGGGTACTTTTACTTCGAACAGGCAAGTATTTAAACTCATCCACCTTCATCACCTCTACTCCTTGCATCCTCACCGTTCCGCTGTCCTCCCTCTCATTCATGCACGTGTATTCCGTCTTGCTCCTACTGACTTCCATTCCTCTTCTCTCCAGTGCAGGCCTCCCACCTTATATTAATGTCTAGTAACATTACGTTTCGAATCTCGCCTATTCAAATCATGAACATTCAGAATGTATAGAGGCTTGGGACATTATATTTATGTCTAATGAGCCATTCCCATGGGGGAGAAATAAAAAAGTCATGGAACGCATCAGAACGCATCAAAAACCCACAGTGCCTTGTTTAGTGCTGAAACTAAACAAGTATGACATCGTAAACAACGCTATGTGTAATGCACCGAAAATATTGTTGCATCTTCTGACATGACAATGGAGCCTAAGCTACACATGCACTATTATGCCCACAATGATGGGACTTACAATTGACCAGACTCATTTAACCACACAGCACAAACGGCCACTAGCTGTGGGGCTTACTGTAATATGCCAAAATATTTAGACACAAAAAAGCATTGTTAAAGCACTTACCACCATACAGTGTATCTATTTGTGGGGATTGTAATTCCCTCATTCACTGCCCTATGCCATAGTCTAGCCTACTCCTCCTCCTCCTCATCATCATCATCATCAATAGGCCTCATCATCAATCATACTTCCTATCAATCATCAACACTAGCCTACTCAGAGAATGGCAATAAAAAGCGTGTGCATAACAGCCCACAAAACAGCCATGGAGCCATCGGCCTCTTTCTGCTTTGTAACGTTCTTCCCAGGGTCTTGGGCAGACCTACTGTATGTCCTACTGTATGTCCTTTGATAATCCATAACCTGTCGCCAGCCTGTTGGTTCTTCTTAACGACTTTGGTCTGCAAGGGTCTGACTGGCTCAACAAATATGACTGTCTTTTTGACATTTTATCCGGTTTTCCACCGTGTTGGTGAGAGTTGCCTACTTTAGGTCTACAGTAGTTCACGTGCGCAAAACTCACACACTGCATTCAGGGCAGGTGTCACTGTGTGACCTGGTTGATGTTTCTCAAGAACATATTTTTTTAATCAGATTTTTTGAAACAATGTAATGTAAACAAGTGATTTATGAGTACCTTGGGAAATAAAAGAATGAATAACAGATAACATTAAATCTTACACGGTTTTACACAAAATGTATTGACAGATTATGATATTGACAGAGGAGGTGCCGGAATCCGATCAAATAGGTGCTGGTCCCAAATCCCAATTTCTTGTTATTTGTGATACACTGTATACACCCGATTCAAAGTTATTGGCGCATTTTCTTTCAAACTAATTTGGTCGCAGATGTCCAGATTTGGTACAGTTACAAGGCACTTGGGGCAGAGCTGTTGACATGACATACCGGCGTAGAGGCAAGCTCTGCGTAGGAGTGCGGGGACCGACCGACAGACAGACATACCACGTATGGATGGACAGACCCAACGCTGATCTAGACGGCTTCGGGCCTGCGCCATCAAAAAATCCTGCGCGTGTGGCCATTATGTGCTAATGAGCGGATATACCTCAAGGTAACGAGAAGCTGTGCTGGAGCCAAGCGTCAGATACAAGGTGGCCTTGTTGCGGTCATGATGGCTCAATTAGCCCGTCGCATTTAAGCCTGTGTGACTGGCCTGTGAGCGACTGCTTAGATGCCCGCTAAAATGGTAATGGCTTGCGGTTGCTGAGGGCTGGACGCTAATGACGGCGAGGTGGGTAATTAAGGCCACAGATAGATAGAGACATAAATAGATTAAGAGAAAAGAATAGATTATAGAGAGAGAGAGGGAGAGAGAGAGAGAATTTTGAAAATTGTTCGCCTTTCAGATAAAATGCAATCTATTTTCCGGTGAAGTCGTGACTGTGCCCAATTAGCTGCGAGAAATGTCTTTGCCTGTCATAATTCAAGGCCAGAGACAATGAAAGCTTGACAATAACCTTGTCCTATATATTGATTCAATGCTTATAAGGACAATATAGTTGCAAAGGAGAAGCTCGCGTGAAATAAATGCAACCTTGTATTTAACCCTCTGAGAACCACATAGACCAATCATTG
>OMKL01137736.1:0-13771 GCA_900302295.1 Parasudis fraserbrunneri | reverse complement strand
TTTGTGTGTGTGTACAGTATGTGTGTGAGAGAGAGAGAGAGAGAGAGAGAGAGAGAGAGACCAATAAAGGTCACTGAACATCCTGTTATCACATCTCATGACCTCTGCACTTCATAAAGAGATAAAATAGTTATAGGGGCCTTCAGCCAAGTGACGTTTGCATCCCCACTGCATAAACACACATTACAATATGCAGGTTAACAATAACCATCCTGTTGAACTTGTTTCTCATCTGTTCCATCAGAGGGGAGGAACCTTTTGAGATGGGGGAAATGCCATGCTTGTTGAAGCCTTTATATAACACATCTCTGACATGACCAACCTTAATCTACTGTTCTGTACCTGTGGCTTGTTGTACTGTTGTCCTCTCTCTGAAGGAATTGGAGAGGGAGAACTGCCCCCTGGAGCACCTTGGTGAGCAGGTAAGATAATTAAAGACATAATAGGTATGAATAAAACCTGAAACTGTCCATATAAAACATTGATCTTTAACAGCTTAAATCAGTTTTGTTACGCAGGTTTACATTTTTTGGAATGTTTTCTTAGAACTGTATCTTGAGATTTTACCACTCAGTAGCTTTCAATGGCTGGTAGTCATTGTGACATCAGCATTAGAATGTTCCATTCTCAAAATAATTCTAATCTCAAATGTGAGATTAAAAGGGTTAACCCTTTTGAGCTCACACGTGAAGAGTAGAACTTTTAGAGTGGACCATTCTAACGATGATGGTTACAGGCTATCGATTAGAAGCTTGCAAGCTATAGAGTTCTAGAATTCTAAAATAGAATTCTGAGAAAACATTCCAAAAAGTGTACACCTAAAGTGGTTCACGCTTAATTTATGTTTCATTTAACATACCAATGTACCATTACACCGTAATGGTGGCTCCTACAGTACATGCTAGCAAGCTGAATATATTGACCTGCAATTGTTTCTTTTGCATTTTCAGAACTTTTATTCTAACACAGGACATCTATTTTTACTTGTATGTACATAGTATATAAGTATGTATCTAGCCATTTTGTCAAATTATCTATCTGTATCTATCATTCATCCATTCATTCATCCACTCATTCATCCATTCATTCATTCTCATTTATTGTATGTGGTTCCCAGGCACAGGCGTGGATCAAAGGGAATGAGGAACAAATCAAGAGGAATCATGTCACATGTGCTCTTTCTGCTTGGATTATGGATAGGTTTTCTTTCCATGCGTTTCCTCTTTCAGTCAGGCCTGGCGACAGAGCAGACAATGACCTCTCTGAGCTATGTCAGTGGCAGTGAACAAGACGGACGAGTTCTGCGGTATATCCACGCAGGTAGACTCTTTCTTTTTCCTTGTTAGAATCTTTGTCATGGCTCTTACAGTGCGCGCGCGCACGTGTGTGTGTGTGTGTGTGTCAAGGTTGTGCTCAATTCACTTTCAGTTCAATCAATGATCTTAACTGATTTAATTGAAAGTGAACTGAGCCCAATTTTGGTGTGTGTGTGTGTGTGTGTGTGTGTGTGTGTGTGTGTATGTGTGTGTGTGTGCTTGTGTGTGTGTGAGTGAGTGACCCGCAATGGTGGAAAGTACAGAATTCCTTTACTGAAGTTAAAGTACAAATACCCGTATAGAAAACTACTCTTGTAAAAGCAATCTGTAATCCAATGTAATTATTATAATTATAATTATTATTATTCTTTTAGCATGGGTGGCCACAGTGGGAATCAAACCTCTGACTCTAGCAGTGTTGGTGCCAGTCCTTTTACTAAATATGCCCCTCAAGTATATACCTGGACACATAATTATAATTATTAGTAAAAGGACTTACTTTCCACCCCTTGTGTATGAATACATCATAGCAGAACCAGCAATCAGAGCCTCCACTTGTAATAGTCTTATGATACTCTTAATGTAAAGTGGTCCTGTGTAGCTCAGTGGGTGGAGCATGGCACCAATTTCTTCCATATTTGAAGTCACTGGTAAATTACTGACAACACATAATAGTTAATTTGGAATAAAGGACAGGTTTGTGGTAGAAAAATGCCTTTCTTCCACTTAGAACAGATTCTACACATGCATCATTCAGTGGTTTCTGCCACGGAGTCCTTAGTTACCACGGCAACCACTCACTGTGTGATTCCCAGGCTTTTGGCAGAGATCGTGATTATCTTTAAAACTCACCTTGAATTGCAATTATAATGTTACTCAGTATAAAATCACATCACATTTCATTATTTTCTCTGAATATGTTTGTTTTATAGCAAGTAGTTTCATTGTTGCCGCCATCTTTTGTGTTACAGATTTCTCCAAACTCCTGCAGTGCTCCGTCTCCTCATTATATAGTGTCTCTGATAAAAGCATCCACTAAGTGTGACATGTTATTTTAAAGTCGCTCGTAGTTATGATTACCAGGTACATTCTCATCTTTAGTAGATGGGAATGACTTCTCTGACGATCTTATCACAATGCTGTTTTCCAGACGAGGGCAGGAGTGCGACGACCAAACTCACCCAGGCCACGCGGATCTTGTGTTGGATCATGACGAGCCCCAAGACCCTGGAGTCCAGGACCAAACACGTCCAGGCTACCTGGGCCACGCACTGTGACAAAGTGCTGTACATGAGCTCCGTGGAGACGGATTTCCCCACCGTGGGCCTGAACGTGAGCGAGGGCAGGGATCAGCTGTACTGGAAGACCATCAGAGCCTTCCAGTACATCCACCAGAAGCACCTGGACGACGCCGACTGGTTCCTAAAAGCCGACGATGACACGTATGTCGTCGTCGAGAACCTGCGCCTCGTCTTGTCCAAGTACGACACGGAGAAGCCTCTGTACCTGGGAAGGAGGTTCGCCCCCTTCATCCGCCAAGGTTACATGAGCGGGGGCGCGGGCTACGTCCTCAGCAAGGAGGCGCTTCGGAGGTTCGTGGGGGGTTTCGAAACTGGGAAATGTAACCACTACTCGACCATTGAGGACATGGCTTTGGGGAAATGCATGGAGACGATGGAAGTGGACCCCGCAGACTCCAGGGACTTGAAAGGGAGACAGACATTTCACCCCTACCCCCCGGACTATTACCTGCTAAGAAGGGCCCCGAGACAACGACCCTGGTACATGATTTATGACCATTACACCCAAAGCGAAGTAAGTGATACAATTTATACAATGTATTTAGTCTGTATCTCAACCACTGTAGTTGAGATTTTTTCTCGAGGTATTAATGATGTTTACATTAAGTTTGTAGCCACCTTATTTACACTGGTTGCCTGGTGAATGGTGATTTGATTTAATATCTAAGTTGTTGAATATAATACACTGAAGATATGTAAACATGGTTCATATATTGGATTTGTTAACCTCTTTGTTAACCTCTCTCTCTCGCTCTCTCTCTCTCTCTCTCTCTCTCTCTCTCTCTCTCTCTCTCTCTCTCCAGGGCCCGAACTGCTGTTCAGATTTTGTTGTGTCCTTTCACTACATTTACCCTCTTGAAATGTACACATTGCACTATTTGACTTATCACCTGCGACCATACGGATACAAATACAGATATAATCCTGACACGCTAACTAAAAATAATACCACACTTGTGTCCACGTGACACATACCTCTGCACCACACCCTCTGCATGAAAGAAAGTCACTGCTAACTGTCTGTTACTCAATACTCATTGACTGTAGAGTTGCACAATATTGTGTTGCTCATTGTAGGTGCGATATTTATTTAAGTATCTGGACAATGTAGTGAAATGGGCAGAAGTCTAGGGATGGGCAGAAGTCCGTGGGTGTAAGCCTCCCATTGGCTAACTATTTCTGTCGGAATTCTCCTCCCCTTTTATTATTTTTTTTAATTATTATTATTATTAAAAAAAAAAAAAATGTCTGACCATATTGGATCAACAACAAGTCTTTGAGCTAGCAAGGTACAGTCTCATGATGGAACACCTTGATGAAGATACATTTCTTCCTCGACACTATTTTGCAAATTGCATTTTGGGCTTAGCATTGCCATAGGTGATTGTGATTGGTTTGAGAAATACAAACAACCCAAAATGTTTTGTGAGATGTTTCTCCTGCGCTGGAACAGTGCTAAAATGCAATGCAGAGATATGTCTGGCAATGCGAGATTTGGGACAAAGCATTACTTTGGCATGTTGTTGTTATTTGACAAAATCTGTTTAGCCTTTAATAAACACTTTGCTACAGTCGGCCACCTTTTCGAGGAAAAGCATATAAGATCCCCTCCTGTTAATAATTACAGTACACCTCCTACAAACCATGCTCCATAGTTTTGCTTAGAACCAGTCTCTTGTCAGTTTGGTCTGGGAAGCTCTCTACAGCATTGATTCTGTGAAATCAACTGGAGAAGACAAATCGGATCCTTACTTTCTGATTATAAAATCCGATTATAAAACAGGTTACTCAAATCAAGCAATCCGATTGGTTCATAGCCGCCACGGCTATGAACCAATCCGATTGCTTGATTTGAGCAACGTCTGACGTATGACGTCTAATTCCTTTGCACAGTTCAGTATCACGTCTAATTCCTTTGCACAGTTCAGTATCACTCACAGTTCAGTATCACTCACGCTAAGCAAATAAGCTTGCCAGCTAGTGAGGACAGCGTTAACATCAAGTGCCACAGTGGTAGGGCAGAGGAGTGGGTTGAGTGGTGCATATCTCCGGAAAAATAATCGCCTGCAAAAAGCCCCACGAGCGACTGGTATGGTGCTGCTGATATGGAAATCTGCTCAGGTCCCTCCCCGACATAAGGGTGGTGATAAAAGTGATCAACTTAAAACATTCCGAAGCAGAAACTCTCTTCTGAGTCCCTTTCAATCTGGCTTTGATTCTGGACATTGCACCATTTACCACAGTTATTGATATTTTTGCGGCAACTGACAAAAGAAACCACCGTGCCAGACTCTTCATAGACATCTCTAGCCTTCAACACTGTTGATCTTTCATTCCATTCATTCAAGACTTCATAGCTCTGGGTTTTGTTTTCAATTTTCTATCAAACCCGTTCTAATGACTGGCTATTGCTGCAAGTACCTCAAGCACAGACTCAGTTGGGAAGGACTGCTTTTAGCGTTAGTGCACTGCACTTACTTAATCTCCAAAAGATCAATACGCTGAGACCTTTTAGGCAGTTCAAACATTTGATAATAAACCTCCCCATCCCTGTATGCAGTTGTTTTAAGTTATTTGTTTGTTTTGTGTATCTGACTTTTATTTTTTGTTTTCATCCACTCATTTGCTTTTATTTTTGTTTTAATTGTAATCTCGGCATCATTGTAAATAAAGGAATGAATGAATTAATATTTTAATATTTATTGAAATAAGACTATTTTGTTGATAAAACAGTATGTCTGAGTTTACAATTCCTTCTAATACTTGTACAATGTTAAAAACAATTAAACAATATATATTTTACAGTCAAGTGTTCATCTTTTTTACAACATACAGCTTATAAAGGGTTAATAGCGTTTGTTAAGATGAGTTGAAACAACTACGGTAGGGCTTGAGAAATGATTTTCAGTTACATTCAGTAAAAGCAACTAAGGCAACTAGAAACATCATATAAAAATAATATAGAAGAATAAACCAGTTAAGAATTAACACAGAAATCTGTTTTAGTTCACAGTCTTTTGGGAAGTTATTAAGTGGTCCTTTAAGGCACCGTGGCAAAATGGACAATGCTTGTTATGCGACACAAACAAAAGAACAGCCTGCAGACTATGACCCATGAAAACAATATGTAACAGAAAACCAACAAAGGTTGTTTTTTTTGTTTTTTATCTCAAAATTTCATACCCAGACGTGAAGTATAAAACCCTGGGTACGAAGAGGGCCTTTTGTACAGGGGTTTGGTCCATGGACTACATACAGTACGTACTGTATGTAACAAAGACAATAGAGAAATAAGGACAATGCGCAGGGCCTCTGTGGCTTCCCACCACTCCCTCTCCTATGTCAGTCCACGGAATATTACAGTAGCAGTGCTGTGATTGGCCTGAGCTTAGGGTCAAATAGTAAATGACAGACTTGTGTCTTCAGTGCATCCTTTCTGATCCACAGTGACATCGAAGGGGAACGCGCTAGCTTTGCACGCGCCCCCCTTCTCTCTCTCGAAAAAAGTCTTGTTTGTTACGTGTGGACGCAGGCGTTCTTGCAGTTGGCCTCGGTCTCGAATCTGTTGCCGTTGCCCTGGCAACCTCCATACCAGAACTGGGCGCACGCGTTGGCCTGCGGGTCGTAATACCACTTCACTACGTACTGCCTGCAGGGACCAGGGTCCAGGGACTGATGACAACCAAAATCTGGAATGACAGAAGGGTGCAAAGGGTAAGATACACACAGATACAAAGATATGATGAAATAACACAGGATGTGTTGTCCCCAACTGAACACATACAGATATGTTAAAAAACAACTAGCCGTCTGCTGTCAGTGGCTGACAGCGGGTATATCCCCGAATGGCCTGAAGTCTCAATCCACCTTTTGTAACCATGCCCCTAATTTGAGCTGTTGAGGAGTTGTTAAATGTTTTTAGAATAGTGCCACCATGAGACCAGATGACTCAGAACTTCACAGGCCACCTTGCTATGGTATGACAAATATATTTGTCACGTTTGGTGGAAATCGGATAATGAGATACATTAATTTGAGTACTGAATGTTTGGCCTGATTGTGGCACTAGACATGGGGTCACCAAAATCAAGAGGGTTCATCCTCTAGAGGGGTTATTAATGTGCACCGCAAATTTGAAAAGATTTAAATGAAAGAATGCAAATAATCTCTCACATATTCCAAAATTCCAAACAGTGTAGCAAACATTCATTTAATTTCACTTATTACTGAGAATTTGAATGTCTTTCAGTCATGTCATTGGAAGACACTGAATCCTTGTATTAAATAACCCTTTGCTGTGTCCCACATTGGAATGCAGACTGGCCAATACTAGCTTAGCAAATGCTGCCTCTGACATTGTGAGAATTCTACTCCATAGACCCACATGCAATTGATTCAGATTTTCTGCATTTTCAGTCTGGTTTTGTGGGTTTTTAGACAGATGTGATTGGGAAAACTGTGAAACAATGTGCATGGGGTACATGCAATAGTATACACGGAGATTTCTTTTATCCAGTTTCTGAAACTAAATCAAGACAGCGAAAATGTTGCCTGTGGATCAAGCTGTGTGACCAGTCACATAATAAGCTCAACATAGCTAAACAACTGAACAAGGGTGACGTTTGTAAGGCAAATTCCTGTATAATATACTTGTCAGTTTGCAGCAAACTAATAACATTATAGTTGGTAATAAGGTTAGCTAGGTGGCTATCTTGACTATATTGGCCACACACATAACATCAGACCATCTTTGGTGGTCAAGTTAGACTGTGAGAGTAGGCTAACGTTATATGCTACAACATGGACAATAAGCTATGTTAGGGTAATAAACTATTAGATGCAGGCCTACATCTCACTGCCTCTCCAGATTAACTAAATGTTAGCTGAAGGTAAATTTTATTTATCTTAACCTGCTCCTGGATGAGTCTATTACCTGTGATCAGGATGACTGTCAGATGAGGCTCATCCCTTTTGCATTGCGACTGACACAATCGTCTCCAATTTCAGCTGTCAGTCATCCTCTTTAAGTTTTGCATATCCCTCCGTGATATATTGGTATATGGTTTGATGGCCTCTTGATGATATAAGGTCAGTTGTTTAAAGGCTCCTTGATGTATCATGACTCTGACAGCTGCTGTTGTTTTCTGTGCTAAAAATTTAATTAGCAAATTATATAGACTGTCTCTGACATTACTTCACTCCAACCACTTGAGGAGTGGCAACAGTTAACTATGAAGGGGCGGGACCTAGCACAGGGTGAATAGCAGCTCAATTAAATTATGTTGATGAAAAAATAGCAATCCCTTCAGAAAGGGATTGGAGGGATTTTTCCATCCACATCGTTTCATTGAGGTGTAATTAACACAACACAAGGATTCATTATCTTCCGATGACATCACTGGAAGACATATTCTTACTCATTAACTCTCAGTAACTGTTTAAATAAATGAATATGTGCAAAACTGTTTAGAGCTTGGGAACATGTGTGAGATCATGCACATAATTTATCAGCATTGTTTTTCAGTGACATGCCCCTTGAGTTGTCCAAAGAATGCTGTTTTCCCATCAATCACTGTCGACATTGTTGCATCCAGCCAACATGACGTGATTGACAAATCAACACCAAGCTCTTTATATTTTTCACATAGTAGGCCTAAACATATAGAAATACCTAAAAATGCAAAGTATTGACAAAGGTATTGTTGTGGTATCAGTATCGAGTCGAAGTATTGTTATCGGTTATTAATATCGGTATCATATTTCGAATGATACCCTGCCTCTGGAAACTCACATGCTCCTTCTAACAACCCTGTTTTGTCTCCCCTTCAGTTTCCTACTGTCCCAATAAATACAAAAAAATAAATAAAGATGGACTGCACAATCCCTTTACAGATGTAAAAACAAAGAAAGATGTGATCAACAGTAAACTATAGAAGCCACCAGTGTGTTGCACCACTCCAGGACACACTGATTATTTGTCTTCCTTTCACTGTTGAACACATCCCTCCTGTCTCAATGAAGATAACCACACAAAAGTTGGGAACGGTGGATTGTGCATCCTGTAAAACAAACAAAGATGTGATCACCCGGTACACTAAGTGGACCATTCCAGGTAACAGACACACAATTTTTCACGTGGGTGTCAGAGAGAAAAGTGATCAAGCAAACAGTATCGAGATGATGACACTGATAGTGTATACACTGAGGGTGTGGGGATTGAAAGACGATACCTCAGCGGTTTCTTTCACACGTCAAGTTTAAGAGGCGTAGCTCACCTGCCACGAAGACCTCCGTCAGGGGAGGAGGGGCCGGCGGCGTGTACGGGGCCTGCGTGGTCTCGGGGACGTACTGCCAGTTCTTCGGAGTCTGGGGCCCCACCACGGAGATGACAGGAGGGCGCTGCTTCCCCCTGCCACCGGGGGAGGCGGCATCAACGTCCGGCAGCTCGTTTAAGGGCTCCTCGAAGAACGACGTGGTCTTGCCCGTATCGACTATTAGGTTATCGTCCAAGCCCCCGGACTCTGGGAATTGTGGTGAGGGGGGAGTTACCGTCTCCACTGGAAGCTCAGGCTTTGGGGGGGAAGGAGGTATGGAGATGGACGAGGACATAGTGTTACTTCCCTTTCAGAGCAAAACCATATCGATTACAGGATATGGCTAAGGTGTTTAATTAGATCTTATGTTGTGATGTGCTGAAGCTCTTACTGCAAGCTGAATCAGGAAGACCTCTCTCTCTCTCTCTCACTCACTCACTCACTCACTTCTACCTTTTCCCATTCCACTATATTCCCCTTAGTGTGGTGGTTTAAAGTCACTATCTGTTAAACGGACACACTAAATGTATTCCTCTATGACAGGGTCAATGCCAAAGACGACTGCTCTTAAAACATGTTTAAATGGTGTCTCTCCTCATTACTCACTCTTCTGAAGTCTTCTTCGGGTAGGTCTGGAGCCTCTGTGTAGAACTCGGGGGTGAGCGCAGTCACAGGCGGGAGGAAGTTGTTTGGAATCAACAGCATGCCATCGTCATGCTCACAAATCCGACTGAGCAGCTTGCCCTCCAGAGCTGTGCCAAAACATTAAGTTGTCATCGTTAAGCACAGCATTCACTGTATGTTGTTTGCTGTTGTGTTGGCATCGTGTAGACAGCCCTGGAATGGTATGATTCGAGTCGATCAGATGTTAAGTCTAAAGCTCAAACTATTTCTATTGCTCATGAAATTGTTGAAAGAGACCTGGCTTACTTTGCTGTCAACATGAGAACTTCAGTGAGGGAATTGTGGCACGTAGGGATGCACTAATAGTACATTTTCACTGCTGATACTGATAATCCTAAACTTGAAATTTCATCTGATACCAAGTACCATTCCGCTGTATTTATTTTACTCAACCTCTGACTTAGACCTTTAGTTCAAGGTCACTGCGATTGAGATATAATTTTCTCCATTAGAGAGATCTAGCAAGATTATATGTCTGTCCTTATTGACATGTAACACATGGCTCTTGGTACAGGATTTGAGGAAATTCACCCATATGATACCCTGTTTTAGCCTGGTATTGACCCAATATCTGATACCGTCATCATGATTGGAGAGGCTGTTGAGTTCATGTTATTAGTTTTGTGAATGTATTACCACCATGAGGCCAAATGACTCAAAACTTCACAGGGCTCCTCGCTATAGTTGGACAAACATATCTGACAAGTTTACCGCAAATTGGACAAAGCTTTAACATGGAACGCATCACTTCCTTTATTACCATGTGTTTACCTAAAATTCGATTGGATCTGGTGGTCCTACGGTTTGTCCTATCAACTATGTAAATAATACATCTAAATATGTTGGTCCCTAAATGCCACACAGAGAGTTTCATGAGAATCAGGTGAATAGCCCAGGAGGAGTAGGAAAAAAGGGATTTTCAAAAAATCTAAATGGCAGAAAATCCAATATGGCAGACTTCATTGGTCCTTATGGCAAATGTGTTGCATCTCTGGGTATCATTTTTGTGACTGTACGATGATGGGTCTGAACATACTTGTGTTGTCACAATACTGAGATTTCTAACTTCGATACAATGCAATACAATCTTATACTTATAAATATCGATATTCAATACCATTTTTGATATCATGGGGCCCTATTCAGTTTCTTAGCTACATTGTTATTGTTGTTCAAATACAGCTGGTTGGGTAGGCTGTGAGTATGTTGTTTTAATTGCAGGCTGATTCTCCTTAGCTTCTCTCTTGTAGGCTACTATAAGAGAAATCTCACACTTTTTAGAAACATTAAATCTTTTCTTATATTAGATTAGGTCTTTAAAAAATTTAATTATATAATTAACTAATCTTAGAAATGAATTAAAAACTAGAAAAGTGTGCACAGTAGATCGCAAATCTCCACCAGGCAACAGCCAGACAGTGTGTTCAATGTGCCTATCTCATCCTCTGAGCATCACAGGATGGACACAAAATAGCAAATGCCCTTTCTGCATTACATGCCTTTCATAATGTGAGGGGCAAAATATACATATGACGATGAGCAGCTAAATGCCCCTAGAAGCATAACCAGTGAGATGCGGCTGACCATAACGTAGACCTTAGCTGCTAACGTTACTGTGAAAGAGACCAGGGGGGAGAGAGAGAGAGATCGAGAGTGAGAGAGAGATGCGGCTGTACATTATAACCTGGGCTTGATGTTAACATTTTGGCTCACCAGCCACTGTGGCTAGTGGCCGCTCAGCATTTTCACCTGGACATAACATTTTATTTAAGAAGTAACCATTATAGCTATCCAAACTGATTAAACTGTGTGTGTGTAGTACAACTTTGTAAATACCAAAGCAAAAATGGCTCGGTTTTAGGGGAGGCTTTTAGGGAGTCCACACAGTGTCACACCTGTTCTTCCTTGGGTGACTTGCCCAGATCAGTTCCTTCATACTCTGTCCTGATCGATGTTTCATCTATAGTTGACGTGTGCTAGCCTGTTCACTCACTTGTATTACGCTGCACAGGCACACTTGCTTATCTCCCCAGTAGCTCCCGGCCAGACATGTCGGGCGGAGTTAACACTCGATTGTGCTACAGACCAGCTGCTGAAAAGGTTCTGCTTCACCAAAACTATGCATACACCTTGTTTATAGCGTCAAACCTATACACAACAAATATTAGGCTTATTGCCCCTGTACTTTGCGAGATACTGTATTTCATGACCAGACACAGTCTCACACACACACACACACACACACACACACACACACACACACACACACATGCTGGCAATCACATAATCTCCACCAGGCGACATATGTAGGCCATCATCTTCTTATGCTTCATTATAGAGGTGTACTGTGTGCTCTCGAGCACAACAGCATCTTACTAAATACATTTACTCTTGACCATAGTCAAAGTATTGTTCCTATCATTTGCAACCCAGCTGTCTGATTTCTCAGGCTGATAGGTCTGAAGGGAGTTAGCTTAACTTTCTGGGACATCTTGTTTTAATGCTTCAGTGATGTTGAAATGAGAGCTGTCACCAACCTCTTTAAATCAACACAATCATCAACAAGGCCCAGCAGAGAATGTATTGTCTGTGCCAGCTCGGGAAGTACAACCTGCCTCAGGAGCTGCTGATCCAGTTTTACACTGCAGTCATTGAGTCTGTTCTCTGCACATCCATCACTGTGCATCACTGCAGACCTGATGGACAGTCAGGTCTGCAGAAAAGATTATCGGTGCCGACCTGCCCACCATCCAGGATCTGTACACCTCCAGAAACAGGAAACGGGCGGGGAAAATCACTGCAGACCCCTCACACCCAGGACATAATCTGTTCCAACCTCTCCCCTCTGGTAGGCGCTACAGATCACTGTACACCAAAACCACCAGACACAGAAACAATTTCTTCCCCCTCGCCGTCACACTCATGAACAGTTAACACACTGTGCCACTTTGCAATAACCCTGGAACACTATAATATAATATACTTATTTTAGTGTTCTTGTTCACAGGAATGGTTCAACTGTATATAGCGTATATCTATCATATAAACACTATATCTATAGTGTATATAGTGTATAATGTGTATATCTCTGACGTTTGTTGTGTTGTTCTCTTTTTTCTTTTCTTTTCTTTTGTGTAAGTACATTTCAAATTCCTTGTATGCACACATATACTTGGCAAATAAAGCTGACGTTACGTGCTTTGCAAAATTTGTTGTGTTTGCACCCTTGGTTGACATTGCTCTGTAGCATCACTTGCATATGGGCTTAGTAGTATTGCATCCGACCTTTGCCTTTCCTTGTGCATTAGCCTCAAACACGAAGCATATCCAAACAGCACTCCTGCTGTTTTCCTTTTCAATCAAAACCGGTCGCAGAGGCTCTGCACCTGCCATCTTGAACAAGCTATTAAACACGTGACAAGACCCCCAAATTATATAAATTGTATTTTCAAGTGAAGTGGAAGAGACGAGACTCGAGATGAGAGAGAGAGAGATGAGTTTTAAGGGAGTCCCCTGAAAACACATCTCTACACACAGTGTGTGTGTGTGTAGCACCTAGCCTATGTGTGTCTGTCCGAACGAGAAAAATGCAGGTCGCTGGTATCGATAGTGCGGCAAATGAGCATTGAAACTGTTTCAAATATTCAGAATAGATATGTATTGAAAAATCTATATTTTTGACAACACTAGGACATACTGATTTGAAAAATGAGCATTTGGCCTGATGGTGGAGGTGAAAGGTCATAAGGTCACCAAAACAAACAGGCTTCTTCCTCTAGGGGTCATGAATGTTCAAAGCAAATTTTGTGGCAATCCATCCATTACTTTTCACTATATCTCATTCACAGACAGACAGACAAACAAACACACAGACAAATGTGGGTGAAAACATAACCTCCTTGGTGGAGTTAGTAAATCTACTGAGTGGGTCAGTGGAGTGCTGGAAGCTTTTCATCTGGCTTGTTAGTACTATTCTTTTATTTGAGGAATGTCTGCTTACTGGGGAGTGTCATGAAGTCATCTATGAGATAGACGTGCTCCTCGCTGGGATCAGAGGCGACGGCCATCATCTCCGCTTGGAACTCTGTGTAGAGAGGGTCGCTCTTATTCATCACGCCAATGACAAACATCTCAACGCCCGCCGCGTGAGCTTCGC
>OMKL01137733.1:0-18655 GCA_900302295.1 Parasudis fraserbrunneri | reverse complement strand
TGAGTCAGATAGACCTGGAGTCGGACCAAAACAGATGACGAGGTTTAGAGCGGTGTATGTGGATGGCTGTTATTGTCATGAGAAAGCTTTTGTCTTACCTGGTAACATCAGCCTTCTTGTAGCTTTTCCCTTGGGGCTGCCTAACGTTAAATCCATCCATCCTTGCCAAGAAAGTGGCTTGGTAATCGATATAAATCCACATGTTCTGTTATTCTTGCTGATGGAAATGGGCTGACTGACTATTTTCAGCTTGTTAGCAACTTTAGCCAGTTAACGTGCTAACGTTACTGTTGTTGAAATAAAATAAAATAAAAATAAGTTACCGGTCTATTGTGGGCACTGTGGACCCAACATTTAAATGTCAGATATCTGAGGCCTGGGGCCAAGACTACCGAACCCGAACCGGACCGGCTGGATTTTATTATGAAATGACCCAAGAACCAGCCGGGTCCGGGTCAGAACCACGGGTATTCGGGGGTTCGGGCAGACCTGAAGACCTGTACATGTCATGGTAACTAAATAGCACAAGCATATGCAGTGCGCATTGCCTTGAAATCCTGCAAGATGCGGAGCACAACACTTCTGGTTTGAAAGCATGGTAACTGGAAACCAGCAGCTTTTCTCCTGCAGCAGAACTTCAGTGTCTACCACAGGCTTGATCAAAAGCATAGCTGTCTGAAATTGACGAAGGACACTCTTTTTAAACAACGTGTTGTTCTGTTCTCAGCTAGCAGGTGTTTCAAGAGATTTGAGGTCGTATTTTGCGCAGTGGAAAGTAGGGAGGTAGGGCACTCCGAAATGATGAAACAGCGCTGATGATTTACTCTGAAACTGTAATTCTGCCCAGTAGCATGGAGAATTCTTCCTGCCTCCATGCAATACTGAAGTGAAGAAGACTCATCAGAACTGTTTCATCATTTCAGAGTCCCCACTTTTGACATTGGATTTTCTTACTATGCACACCGAAGAGCCTTGACCCCAGTTTGGATAGATTATGGATCGACAACAATGTTTTTGTCATCTTTTGTCTTGACACAATCAAAGCAGGGGAGTAGCCTAACGAGTTATTCTTTTATGGGTAACTGTAACATTAATATTGAAATTGAAATAGTAATTCATTACGTTACTCGACTGGGAAAAGTAATGTTATTACTGTAACACAGTACTAGAAGTGCGTTTCAGCCCAACGCTGTCGCTGAGTATGTGTTGTGTGTGTATAATCACTCTCCATATCATGTTGGAACGCAATTGTGAAATTGTTTTTCACAGCACATCAAATGTTTTGTTTTATGTTTTAAAATTTAGGTAGAAATCATGTCGGCCCTTTGTTTAAACACCTCTGCAGAAGCCCTCCGGCGGGCTCTTGTTGCCCCTCTCTGAGGGACTGACATACAATACATATAAACACAACAGTTGAATAGTCTAGAATAGACTGTTCCCTGGTGTGTTCCATTTGATGATAATGTGATAGGACTTGGTGTGTGTGTGTGTGTGTGTGTGTAGCACTTCTGCATGTGTGCTTTAATTCTCTTCTCTCTGTGTGTGTGTGTGTGTGTGTGTGTGTGTGTAGCTTTTCTACAGGGTGACAGATGAGCACGCCAAAAAGGGGGAGCTGCATCTGGTGGGGATGATCTGCTACTCCAGCCGCCACTACTGTGCCTTCGCCTTCCACACCAAGTCATCTAAGTGGGTCTTCTTTGATGACGCAACAGTGAAAGAGGTGAGGGGTTGCGTACTGATTAACACGGAGACATGGGGCTGTGTCCCAATTCAAAGGATGATACATACTAGGGTATGTAGATCAGACGACATACTGTTGGAGCACACTGTTGGGTACATGGTGTGCAGTATGTGCGACATACTGCATACCTGGAGGACTTTTACCCCAGGCCGGAAGTGGCCATTCATAATACCAGAAGAAGACTCAAAGCTGTTTCCACTTGCTAGCTGTGCAGTCAGGAGGGTATGAGTGGGTAGAGTGCTTGGCTCTCTGAGCATGGCACTAACACTACCGGGGTTTGATTCCCACTGGGGCCGCCCATACTGGAAAATATTTGCAGTCATTCCGTTGTGAACGTTTTGTGTCCTAGTGCTAGTCCTAGAAAAGTGCTATAGAAATGCAGACATTCTTTCATTCATTAAAAAACATACACCCTGTATATAATGTACAGCAAAGTCCTACACACACACACACACACACACAGCTTGGGTCATCTATTGAGTCACACAACTGATTAGTCACAACTCACGTTTTACAAACCTAACTGCCCATTGAGGCCCAGTAGGTAAACATGCTTGTCTCAGCTGATAAAAAAAGGTGGGCTCTTTTTACAAGGACCCGAGGGCACGGACTACTGCTGTTCTATCTCTTATCTCCATTGCTACTATCTTAATCATCCAGTAAGGGCCCATTGATTGACCTTCACAAGCCCAGGGTTGATGAGCCTTCACTGGGATTAAAAGTCAGCAGCCCTCCCTCCCAACTGCAGCATTTCCCTACTCTGTCACCACAGAGTTATTTTAGTGGTGTAGAGTTCCATCTGTTTATCCCAGTGTCTCTGTAGATGTGGTAGAAGAAGTACACAGTTCCTTTACTTAAAGAACACGCCAACATTATGGGAACTGCGCTTACTGTCTTCCCCAGAGTCAGATAAGAAGATGGATACCAATTTCCTCTCTGTGCGCTCAGTTGAAGGATATCTGGCTGCACGCTATCCTAGCTTAGCACAATGGCTGGAAGTGGGTAGGAATGGCTAGCCTAGCGTTGGCCAACTAACACCTCTCCCAGAGTTTTAAGCTAGGCTCGCCATTCCTACCCGCTTCCAGCCATTGTGCTAAGCTAGGAGAGCGTGCAGCCAGATCTTTCTACTGAACACACAGAGAGGAAATTAGTATCTATCTTCTTGTCTGACTCTGGGGAAGATGGTAACCGCATTTCTCATAATGTTGGCATGTTCCTTTTAAGAAAAAGTTGAAATACCCAGATAGAATTGTATTCTGGTAGAAGTAAAAGTCCTCCACTCAAAATGAAACTTAAGTAAAAGTATAGAAGTATTTGATATTGAATGTACTTATGTATCAAAAACAAAAGTACAGCTCAATATGACGTTCCTGCAGTTTGCTGCTTGGGAGTGTTCGATTCTCAATCCATTGACCTGTTAAGAATAAGTTGAAGTGGCAGGTGGTCCAATAATGCTGGCTCTGATTACATCCTCTTGAAGTAGACAGGCTTGAAATTTGAAAGTACATCATCTTATCACATTATTCCATGTTTTGTATACAACATAATTTTCTTCAAACTAGTAACTGATAAATGTTGTGGAGTAAAGAGTACAGTATTTCCTTTGAAATGTAGTTGAGTGAAAGTAAAAAGTTCCCTAAAATGGAAATACTCAAGTTAAGTAGAAATACCTCATAATTGTATGGTACTTGAGTAAAAATACTTAGTTACTTTCCACCATTGCTCTTTAGACATGCCACACTATGCTTTACTTCAGAAAACAAAATGGTCTGTGGTCATCGTCATTGCTTAAGTCTAAGTGGCTTTTGAGACTGCTCATTTACAAGGTGTGGATGTGCATGCTTGTGTGTGTGTGTAGACTCGTAGAATTGTTTGTGTGTGCATGTTTTGTTGTTGTGCCTGGATGGGTGCCTAATGAATGTGTGCCTGCATACAGCTTGTAAATTCCTTGACAGACTTGTGTGTGTGTGTGTGTGGGTGCGTGAGAGAGAGACATAGACCGGGAGAGAGTCGGAGAGAGAGAGCGTGCATGCGTGTCTCTTCCACCACCCAGACCACTTTCCCTGGGCCTGTGATGCAGCGGCTAGCTGGCTCAGTATCAATCAATCAGCAGCTTGTGCTGCGTGTGCAACCACCCCACACACACACACACACACACACACACACACACACAAAACCCACAAAAAAGATACATTTTTCCGCTTACCCAAAGTGAGATCTGTCCTTCCAGATAGTTTCGGTTTGATTTGCCTTGGTTTGGAGATATAAGCTGTGGAGATGTCTGCTGTAAGCCCAATACTATAGAGCTCAATGGGCCTTCTCTTGTGGCGCTCAAAAGTGCCAAGAAAATTACATTTGAAAATGTAAGAGAAATGGGTTTTTTTGGGTGAACTGCCCCTTTAACGTAGCTCACTCAGAGAGTTTGTACTTTTGCTTGTTTTCATTCTCTCCTGTTCCTTCTTTATCTCCTCATCCATGATCTCATTCTCTTTGTTCTCATGCCCCCCCCCTCTCTCTTTCTTTGCACGGTTCCCTACCTCATCTCTCCATCACACACTCTCTTTCTACCTTCTGCTTCCCCTCCCCTCTTACCCCTCATTTGCTTAATTAAGGAACACACTAGCATCTGTTAGCCTGCAGTCTGCCTTTGTGGCATTTTTTTTTTGCGCCGCGGCACGCACCTAACCCAGCTTAGCTAATGTGATTGTGAGATTCTGCCTCAGTGCGTAATATTCACTACAGATCCGAGACGAAGTAAACACAGTGCTTTCACACTGCACAGAGATGGCCTGTTGTTTGTTTGTTTTTAAGCTTTGTCTGAATTTCAGAAGTGTGTCCTGAATATTTGGTGTTAAGATTTGAGTTGTGCTTGTCTTGGTTTGATGGGTCTCTCTCCTCAGGATAAAACAATGTCTTGGGTCCTCTAAAATCATTAAGTCTGCTATAAGCCATTTCTCTCTCTCTCTCTCTCTCTGAGTTATGGTGTGTGGTATATGGACATGTAGATAGACCACTGTGTCTTTCTTGTCCTCTTGCCATAGATCGGGTCAAGATGGAAAGACGTGGTCACCAAATGCATCAAAGGTCACTTCCAGCCCCTCCTTCTGTTCTACTCCAATCCCGATGGCAGTGCCATCACTACAGACGACCCCTCACGCCACACCAGCAGCCAGTCCCACTACAAGGCCCCTGTCAACGGAGATCACCAAGGTACTCTATACCAGTAGTTCTCAAAGTGGTCCTGTGTAGCTCAATGGGTAAAGTGCTCGGTGCTCTGACTAACATTGCCAGGGTTGGGGGTTCGATTCCCGCTGGGGCCAACCATACTGCAAAATGTTTGCAGGCATTCCATTGTAAAGGTCTTTGTGTCCTAGTGCTAGGAACGTGCTTTAGAAATGAGTTATTTTGCTTTCAATGAAGATAGAAGATGCCAGTTTTTACGAGAACGGGGATCCTCCAATCAAGACCGTCTCAAGGGCTTTCATCATGACGGTGAAATCACAGTCATCATTAGCATCAGTGACCTCATTCTCATTATCTCAGCTCTGTCTGCAACACAGTGTATTGTATTATGTATAAGATTTAAGTGGTGCTGTAGTGTCCTCTGTCATTGTGAGCTGTTGTTGGCTTGCTTCTTAGCTAGCCTGTTTGAGTCCCGTCTCCATTACGTTGTCCTTCAGAGGGTTGATATGACCCATTTCATTTGAAACTTGAAATGATTTGCTGTGTTGGAACACACTCATCAGTATAAAAGTAAGCCATGGCAGACATCTTGTATTCAAGAGCGTGTGAAACTGCTTTGTCAACCCTTTCCAAACTACAGTAAAGCGCCCCGACCCTCACACACACACACACACACACACACACCAATCCCCAGAGCCTCACTAGTGCCAACTCACGAGAACCACACAACATTCATTATTCATCCTTTCCTTTTAATTCATGCCCCTTAATATGGGGATGCTATATTTAACTAATAAAGTAAATTTGGAGCTGGAGAGAGGGTGTGGAGGTGGAGGTGGGGGTGGGGGTCCCCCAGCTGGTTGGTCGTTGCGCCAGCGAGTTTAGCCAGAGCTGTTTTTAGTTGCAGAGCAGAGCTCGCAACTCTACAGATCCAGCAGGTCATCTAACTGATGTAAGTTTGCAACTTAGGAAAGGCCTTTACAGCAACCAGCTAGGCTAGGAGACATGGGCCTCTCGGTTGTTGGAGACGGATATCCAATTTGGAAAATCTGCCGATGAAAAGTGACTGCCAACAGGTCCATGCTTCATATCCTCAAGATCACCATCCATCCCTGTATGCCCAAGTCACAGTAAAAACCTAAACTAGCTGCTAAGTAAGCTGGCCCTAAAACAGTTAAACTAACCCTGGAGCAGCTCACAGCGGAGCAGTCCTCTGGGTGAGTTTACTTTCGTTAACATTTGACTTGATTTTGGGGATAGTTTGCTTTCCAGCTCCAAGTGAGGAATGGTAGGGGCTGAGCCTGAGACTCTTCCTCTCTCTCCCTCTCACTCTGTGTGTGTACGTTCAATGATTTTTAAGTAGCCAAGTATTACATTATAAAAACCAACTGGATAGTTGTTAATAATTAATATTTCAGTTCATTAGCCATATTTTAAATATTCTAAAATCATTAAGACTGCAATAAGCCATTTCTCTCTCTCTCTCTCTCTCTCTGTCTCTCTCTCTGTCTCTCTCTCTCTCTCTCTCTGTCTCTCTCTCTCTCTCTGTGTGTAAGTTTGCTATAGGCTCCTCTTTTTTTTTTTTTACATGGATTAGGCTAATTCAACAATCGTGATGCAGGAAAAAAAAATGTTCTGCAGCCTGTGACTATTTTATTCAAAAGGAGATTTTTATTTCTTTATATATATATATAATCTGCATTATAAGGGTAACGTTAGGTTAATTGTTTTTAATTGTATTCTTGTTAGCTAACGTTAACTGTGGCTCATGTTTAGATGAGGACGGCCTACATTAGCAAAGAAAAATTGGCAATCGTTGCCTAGTGGTTATGTTGCTTGCCTCTGGCTTTAGCTTAGCTACGACGTGTGCTAGATTAAAGGAACACGGCAGCTAGGTTAACTACTTCCGCTGCACTTCCGTAAGCTAGGCTAACATGCTGCGTTTTAACGGTGATGTTAGGTTAATTGTTTTAAGTGTATTCTCGTCAGCATAACCGCAACGTGTGCTAGATTAAGTAAATGGGCAAAACAACCAATGAAGCCGTAGGTGGAGTCATTTATTTCACCATAAAGTCTGTCTATTATATAGAGAATACAGAAAAGAGAGCATAGTGTAAAAGGCTTATGTTCCCCCACAACTTGTGCTGTTGTCAGCTGTAACACCTTGATGGTCAAGTCAACAACTTGTTGGGAAGTGCGTGTTCATATTTGACTTGGTGGCACAACTGCGAGTGGGGGAGAGAAATCGCATGGCTCTGCAACTATGTGATCTGACATACGTCTGGTCTAGTTTTTTCTGGTGTTTTGGACTTAAATGAGCTTGTCCTGAAATGCACCCCAGGCTGGAGAGTCTTGAGTACAGTGGGTCTCTGGCGAGGTCAAACCTTTTTTTTTTTTTTTTGCCAGTACAACCACAGAGAGAGTTTGAGTGGAAAAAAAACATCCTCTTTTTGGATAATCTTAAATTCTGGATTCAAACTAAGAATTATGGATTTTGAGTATGTGCTGCCCGCAGTTCTCATTAATTGGAAATCAGATGATTCCCATAACTATTTAATTTTAAGTCAAACTCAAAGAGACATCAAAAAGAAGCTTTGTGGGGATGCTTTATCCCCTCCCCTCCAATTTGTGACTCGGCAAATCCCAGGCCATGCTGGACGCCCCCGCTGGCATTGATGAAAAGTTGCTGGTGATGACAACAGCTGAACATCACTGCCGTGTGGATTATAGAAACCTCTGGATTTTTTTTAGGTTGGGGAGGGTTTTTATCCCCTTTTAATGATCCTCTTCTAACTCTGCGTGCTGGCCCTGCCCCAGGTCCAGGCTGTGTCAGCTCGCTCACTGTCCCGTCAGAGGACACCGAGAGCTACGCCGGCCTGGATGAGCTGTCAAAACCAAGAGCCAAGATTTTCTTTGATTCCTTTTTTTTTTTTATTGAATGGTGTGTGATTTTGATAATTAGGTCTTGCGTAATGTGTGATTTTAAATAATTTTGTGTTTTTGTCTAAAACTAGGTCTTAGAATCTGGTCTTAGTCAACTTGCAGGGTTAAATAAAGGTTCAACTAACTAACTCATTAAGTGATTTTTCTCATTGTCTGCAATGCAACAGAAAAGTTATTTTGTGCGGGCCACCAAGTTTAAACAGAATTAACTCTATGTTTATTTATTTACTTATTTATTTATTTTGTATTACTCAGGCTCAGAATCTCCTCTTCCGGCCCCCAAGAAGCTGGACCTGACCAGGGAGAACCTGAATGCTCTTCTGGGCCAGGGCAGCCTCAAACCCAAGACCTCGTCCACCTTCAGCAGGGGTAGCGCTCAGACCAGCGGTGGCCGTGGACCAGGTAGGAGAGAGGAGAGGAGAGGAGAGGAAAGATGGGGGTGGGGGTGGATATGATGGTGAGAGATGGTGGAAGTAGAGTCTGCACCCTGTATACTCCTCCCAAGGTGTATTTGTTTGTTAACACTACAAATGTAAATGTGATGTGATGACGAGCATGTAGCTCGAAACTCAACATTCGTGGTGTTCATAAAAGAACACCCCTCGGGAGCAGCGTACGGTTTGTGTGCTGTGTACAGTGATGTGTGTGTTTTTACTCATCTTGCTATGGTGAGAGTGCAATGGGAGGAATGTGATTTGTGCCGTGAAAGGTGGTGGAATGAGGAAGGAGACTATGAGGAGAGATGGGACGAATGCAAACAGAGGCTTTCATTGTTTGCGGTTGTAATCTTAAGTTTGTGGACTTGTAAGAGCATTGAATTTATAAGGGGATTTGTGCTCACAGAGATGGACAACAAGAGATGATGGAGTAGAAAGAAATGGGTAAAAATAAAAAGAGGAGAACGGTAAACCGGGGGAGACATAATTAAATCTCTTCCTTCTAGAACTAAATCTGGCCCTGTTTGTAATGGAGAAGGGATTAAGGACGGTTCTTAAGGAGAGAGAGGTCACTCAGAGATGCCACTGATGTGTACACGCATACTGTTTATATATAGAAAGTGGAAGAAATTAGTGTATCGAGAAGCACAGATACAGGGAGATGAGTAAATGTCAGTGGTCCTCAAACTTTTCATGTCAAGGACATGTTCCCCAAATTGATGCATAATAGGCCATGGACCCCAATTCAAAATGGTTTTGTCCCAGGGACTCCCATCTGAGAAGATATATGTTGTTGGATATGATTTAGTCCAGAATTCTGCCAACTTCCAGTGAATAAAGTATTAGTGAAATTAAACTATTCCCCATTTTACCAGGGTCCCCCTGGAACACCCCTAAAGGACCCCGAGGAGTCCCTGTACCTGACCTTTTGAACCACTGTTCTAAGGGACACCTTGACATTTAGAATTTTAGTTGGTTATCGACCAGACCCGGAGCCTAGTTATTATACTGTTATATACCAACATGTATCTGAGTTAGTTCTTATACTGTTATATACCAACAGGCATCTGAGTTAGTTCTTATACTGTTATATACCAACAGGCATCTGAGTTAGTTCTTATTCTGTTATATACCAACATGTATCTGAGTTAGTTCTTATTCTGTTATATACCAACAGATATCTCTTGGCAGCCTCCAACTCGGTCTCAAAACAAAAAGACTCTGAGTCAAAGGTCTCTAAGTCAAAGGTCTCAAAGTCAAAGGTCTCAAAGTCAAAGGTCTCACAGTCAAAGGTCTGAGTCAAAGGTCTCGCAGTCAAAAGGCACTGGAGAGACACTCTTGTGGTGGCAGCTGTCCATGCGATTCATTGCGATGAACTGATGTTCTAGAGCCTCCCTGGGAGGTATCCTCTTGGCAGCGTCCAGCTGAAGCATCCGTTTGATCAAGTCCTCGAATGCTAACAGCTCTTCTACTGTGTCTGACACCCCACGGTCAAGCTGAGTTTGGAAAGAACAAAGTCAACAGCAACTTAGTCATAGCAAATTAAAGTGATGAATTCAATCTATTCAACCTTCACTTGTCCAATAAAAACAGACCACCTACTTCCTTCAGCTCGTCCAGAGAGTTAATGATGGGTGAAGAGCTCCGATTGGATGGCTGGATACCAGTGCCATTGTGACATATACTCCACTGGTGACTAAAAAAACATAGAAAATATTTTAGATACTTTTTTCATTGTCAGAATGAGTGCTTTGGTTATTACAAATCTAAAGGTTTTCTTGGACATTGAGGAGACACTGTAATTTGTGGGGGTGGGTGGTGTTATGGTACCTTGAGCGTCCAGATGTGATGGTGAATAGTGAAAAAGAAGCTTGTTTTTGCTCCTGCCGTCAATACATGGTCCTCCGGCTCACCAAGTGTGTGGATGATGAATCGAACCTGGAGAGGAAATGCAGCATCATGGCAGCTTAACACTACACATCATGTCTCCATGTGGGTTCGGAGTTTTGACTGTGATAGTAACCTCTATTTGGAATAGTATAGAGGGAATCTAGCCTAGTAGGTTACTCACCATGTCAAATAAATTTTTCCATGGGAAGAGCGGACGTCCCAGGAAGCAGTCCGCCATGACACAGCCGAGGGACCACATATCTATGGCCTCATTAAACGGGAGGCCCAAGAGGATTTCTGGAGCTCTGAATTTGGAACAACAATGGTATAGTTAAGAACTGTTACCAACCTATGTGGACTAAGAATACAACACCAGACCTGGCACACAAAACAAGAACATCAGTACTAAACTTTGACACCAACTGCGAGTAGCCATGTTCAACATTTCGCAGATAAAAGTAGGACATCCTCAGTTACTCATTTACAGTAGAACTGTGAAATGGCAAACACATCAACTGTCCAGCCAGCTCTCAATAGTACCTACCTCCAGTAGATGGTCTGAAGCGTGGAGCCACGTCTAGCTGCTGAGCTAGGTATAGCTAGACCAAAGTCAATGAGTTTAACCCGGATGGGCTGGCGAACAACATCAACGACCATGATATCGTCTGGTTTCACATCTCCATGAATCAGTCCAATCCTCTTGAGCTCCTTAAATGCAGTGGCCATCTGAAGATGCAATTTAAGGAACACTGTAACATGTACTATAACCATGTTGATCGTTAATACGGTTTTCAGCTTTCTATCTGATAGTGGGAGATTCATTTTGATAGTGGTTTCAATGAGGAAGGGGATATTTGGCTGTGGCATTTACAGTAGTTATCAAAATCATTTAATTTACCTGTTGAATGATTCGCCGTATTTCTTCCAGTGACAGCCAGGCTATCTCCTTCTGATCCATGTAGTTATAAAGATTCATGTCCAGCAGTTCAAAGACAAGGCAAGGGTGACCTTTATGTATGAAGTCTTCATGCCAGCTGACAATGTTATATTTGTGTGAGTTAAGATCACAAAGTATTTGCAGCGTGGTCACCTGGGGATGTTATAGAAGTAAGAGTTACAGAGAGATGGATATCAACAGTTGGTTCGTATATCATATATATTTTCCATGATCAAGGCAAAATATCATCAAGCAAACAAACTAGTTACACAAACTTTGTAAACATTCATATCAATAACACCTACAGTGGTCCACCTCTTCTCTGGCGTCATCGATAAAGTTGCTCCCCTTCTTCAGGATTTTGATGGCCACAGTGTCACTTGTGCCCATTGATAGGCACTTGGCCACTTTCCCAAAGGCTCCTTCCCCCATGAAAGCCTGCACCAGGTACTGGCTGGAGCTGCCAGACAGCTGGTCATGCAGGGCCACTTTGAAGTCGTCATCTGGGTTACTACCCATGTTGTTCCTCAAACTTTAGAGAGGATTTCACTCGTTGAAAAAGCGCAGGCAAACTAGAGGGAGAATTAACATGTTTCTTAGTATAGAAAGTATAGAGTGAAAAGAGGTACATTTGCACCATGTAAAATATTCAATACAACACAAAAAAGAAACATGTTAATGACCTATTAATTGTGAACATTTCAATATTTATTGTAATTTGTTTACGATTGCATTTAATAAGCCTGCCACCTGCTGACCTCAAATAGTCTCCGATGTCAACCTGATTTTAAAATGTCTGTCTTTGGCTCTTGCTGGCATGGAATAAGCAACTAATGGATTGTTAGCTGTCTTTAGACTTGTGATTATAAAATAGGCTATTCATATTTTGGATACTATTATAATAATAGTAATAATAATAACAGTGCAAGCATAATAAGTTGGTAAATACAAAATATTGTTATTGATGATCAAAAACTATTATGACATCAAATGCATTCTAAAGTCTTTTGGAAGACCCAAGGAACTAAAGGAAGGAAGGAAGGGACATTGTCATAATGCCAGCATTCTAATGCTCTGCATGATGCCAGACTGTTGCCGATTCTATTGAAGCCTATGGGAGATGCATGGAAAATCACACTAAAACCCTACATATCCACATTGTATTACCTTTTGATCAGGAAATCCCTCTGCCAGATGAAAGAACAAACTTCAGAGAATACTGACTGATGGATTTTTCCCAATGTGCACATTAGTTTCTTTGCTGTTGGTCTCCAAATAGTGCCCATAGATGATTATAAGCCAAGGCTACTTTACAGGGCTCATGGCAAGTACAAATAAAATGCTCACCATGGCAAATAAAAAGAAAAGTTGCCAGTGGAGTGTCCCTTGAAAATATTGAGTTAATTATGATAATTAAGTATTGTGAGTACAAATCTGTATTCTTTCTTCCTTCTCCCTTCCTTTTATTTTGATCCTACCAGACTTTCTGTCATAACAGCAGCAGCTTTAGGAGTCTGCTTAACAATGATTGTCAGGATAGTGAATACTATGGGAATGTCACGCATTCACATGACATGTTTACAAACCTCTACACGGATTATAATGAGTTTCATAGGCCAGTTACGCATTGTAACTGGGCATTTTAGACAGCACAAAGCCTATGAAATTCATTATAATGTTTGATATGATGTATGGTTTGCAACCATTTCCTCTGTACAACATATGAAGATACATCTGATTATACTGTGAGTTTTGGAAAAGTACATGTATCGTGGTTTTTGAAGGCTACAACTCTTGCCCCATTGAAATGGATTGGAGCGATCAGTGTAATGATAATGTTTAAATAGGGCCTGGGTTAAAAACAAAACAAAAACCTCCTTGAAGGGATATGTAAAGTATTATAGTTTATCTTTGTAGAACAATAGAACATATACACAATAGAACAACAACATAGAACATAAGCTAGCTGCTAGCAGTGCCCTTTAGTCTCTATGAGGAATGTTTATAATTCTTATGGACAATAAATATGCCATTTTAGGGAAAGATTAAGTGCAAATAAAAAATAAAAAAAACTTTGTTCCACAATGTGACAAGTGACTCATGAAGATAAAGCAACCAAACCAATCAACCAACAACAGTTTTAAAATATCAAAGTGTCCTTTTGTGAGCGAGTGCAAACAGACTTAAATGGGCAGTGCACCCAACATTCAAAAAAACATTTTCCCCTTTGCCTGGAGTGCTATCTATCCATTGAGATAGTTTCAGTGTGATTTGCTTTGTTTTGGAGATATCTGCCGTAGAGATGGCCACCGTCACTCTAGTGCAGTGGAGCTCAAGCTCGATTTGTGGCGGAAAACTCAGAAGCAATTCTCTTTCCAGAAATGATGACCCGGTTACTCAAGATAATACACAGACCTTGTGAGCAGTTTCATGTTGGAACTATTTTCTACCGAAGCACAGCCGCCATACATTATTATGCGCCATAAATATTAAGCTGCTCACAACCAAGTGTGTTGATTATCTTGAGTAACTGGGTCATGATTTCTGGAAAGAGAATTGCTTTTGAGTTTTTAAAATATTTTTTTTTCTGTTGCCATTTTGAGCGCCACAAACCGAGTGCCATTCAGCTCCATTGTATTGGAGTGACGGCAGACATCTTTGTGGCAGATATCTCCAAAACTAGGCAAATCACACAGAAACTATCTAGATAGATAGATAGCAATCCAGGTAAGGGGGGACATTTCTTTTTTTTATATATATATATATATATATATATTTTGGGTGAACTGCCCCTTTAAGGAGGGAGACAAAAGGTCCTGAGGTCAGGTGGTGGGTTGTTATTGTCATTCTGTTGTTATAATACCTTGTGATGTTGCGTTCATCCTTGTTATCTTGTCCTCTGTTTTTTCCTCCGGTTTTAAGCCAGGAGCTCAAATTTTGTTTGATTGATTAATTTATTTATTTTGCCACTGGCTTTGAGAGAAAATTAAAATAACAGTTACTCTGAGCCTAGTCAAGGCACCCCAAAACTCTAAAAAGCGAAAACGAACACACAAATAAAAACATGAATTGTCATTTTCTATGGGCCGTAGAGTAGCTGCATGTTACATGATTATAATTGTTTTTCATTGATTTCAGTTTTAAGTCTTACACAAACGGGGAGTGGAAGTCAAATGTACTGGAGAATGAACGCACAATCCTGTGGTTTTGGTGCTGGAGAGAAATCCATGACATGAATGAAAAATTCTTATAACTCTACTCTCCTATTATGGGAGATGCCTGTATATAACATATTTCGATCCCCACTGGGCTCTTGGCCAGCTCCCGCAAATGTGCTTTCCTTTTTCATTGCCACGGCCTCTTATTGTTGGAGGAGCTAAAGTTGAACGTCCCTTCTATCAATCTCAGCTGACTTTCTCGCCTACTTTCAGCAGGACGGTGTCACAGAGATAAGGCAAAGTGCAGAGATATAGCTTCCGCACCGCCACCGTTCCGCCTCGATGCCTTTTCCCCTCGCACAGCAGAAAGCGTGGCGTGTACATCAGCGCATCGATCTGCCCTAAAGTTCCCCCCTCTACCACGCACTCAGCAATTGTTCAATGCCTTTGGGGTGAGGGTGGGGAGGGGGGGGGTTGAGACGGATGGAGGTGGATGAGGACTTCTAATGACCACACTGTGACTGTTCAAAGGTCCTTTTTTTTTACCTGATTGGGTCTGCAGTGGTTGACATCCCTGCATAGTGCAGCAGAGTCACAGTTGAGATTAAACTGCAACTGCTGCCTAGAGAACGGGCTGACACTTACTCATCATTTTCGTCTTGTCTTGTAAGACCCATTGGTGTACAGCTCCTTGGCCAGCGAGGCGTACTTAACATCTGTGGGTGTGTGTTTTTGTGTTAATTGCATACTCAGCACTGTTTGTTTGTTGCCTCCATCCCGTTGGGGACGACTTTTGCTTAAATGGCTGACTCTCATCCCCCTTGTCTGTTTTTATGCAGTGAAAATGGGTCCCGGCGATCCTAAGAGCCGCTTCAGGGAGATCTCTCGAGAAGTTGCCCAGAGAGCCGGAGAGGCCCGGGGGCTGCATCCTGCCAGGAGAGAACCAGACAGGAGCGGACATAGGAGGCCAGAGTCGCGCTACAGAGGTTTGACACTATTATTTCTCTCATTTTACAGACATAACCTGTACATGAGGATTTATTTACATCTATACAGGCGTAGAAAATGGATAACGCCAGCACGTACAGTACAGCACAAAGCGAGAGAGAAGGGACAAAAGACAGCGGTGCGCTCGGCTGGCTCCGCACATAAACAGTGGCACACACCCACTCACATAGGGCACCACGAGACATGATAGCCACTGACACTCAAGCAGCGCTCGGCGCACGCAATCCTGCACATGAACATACACACACGGAAAATCACCAGGCTTTTATGAAGCAAAAGGCTAGCCTTCCACTCAACAAGCACTTATGTAACCCAAGGTTTGGGAGCAATGTGTCAGGGAGGGGATTAAGCGCTGACGTCTGTTCAAGCCAGCCTTCATCCCTCTCCCTCATAATCGGAGCCCCCCCATCCTCCCCCTCTGTGGTACATGGACATGTAAGCGTGCACACACATTCACAAAACAAAACAAACAGTTTGGCTCCTTTACTTTCAGATCTGAGTGTCTCTCTTTGCATCTGAGCCATTCATTTTTTGTTTAATGCATTTAGTGCAGGGATGGATTTCACATCCTCCCCTGCCTCCGCCTCTCTTCTCTTCTCTTCTTTTCTCTTCTTCTCTCTTCTCTTCTCTTCTCTTGTCTTCAAAGTTTTTCAAACACTAATGACTTTGCATAGTTCTCATCAAAATGCTGAAAAAAATCCTCTCCTATAATGCTTACATTGGTGCTTTCAATAATAAAAAAAAAACTGTAATGGTTTTAAGGAACACACAACCTCCTAAACCCACCATGTAACTGCTGCAGCCCCTGCTAGCACCAAGCTCACGTCCCATTATGATTGAATGCAGTAGGCTATAGGAGGCTAGCGTCATGGTGGTGATGGATGGGCAAGGCTGGAGGTGACACTATAGCTAATGTAAGATGTATAAATCTCACGACTTGTGCCCCAGCTTGCGCTCTGCTCAGAGGCCTACTCCGGAACAACTTCATCCTGTCAAAGAAAAACCTTTTAACAGGAAACTCTGGTGTTCAGGTTACACTGTGGGATTTGAGGTATTTCTAAATTATATGCAGGAAGAGTAGAATTTGAGTTTAATTTAAACATCCAACCTGATTTCGGCTAGGTGCTTGATAAAAATAGACTTGATGAAAAAATAGAAAGAAATGTAGCCACACACGAAATTCGAGTTCCAACGTTTTCAATGACATTGAAAGATGTTGTCGGTCAAAATGTTGCCACAGTAAATTATATGGATCTTGAATCCAGTATGCGTTGCAGATTATTATTTTTAACGTTCACTTCTAATTATGTTTTACAGTGTAATGCGTCGAGACAAGTTAGCCATCCTCCCAAATGCACTGCACACCCGTCTCACATGCATGTCAGCATCATGCAGTGAGCTGCGAGCAGAAACTGAATACACACTCGCAACATTACACAGACTGCCACACACACACACACACACACACACACACGTTCACTTGAAGAGTGTAAGTAATATTCGAAGTGATTTAACTCTCGCACGCAGTCAGCAGAATCCGTCGCCATAGCTACTGCCATCTCTCGAGGGGTTACTTCCAAGGGTCTGCAGTATTGTATCCCATAATTCACTCTGCCCACTTGAGACCATAACACTAAAATAGATCATGAGCCCCCTGTCATTTACATGACCAAATCGCCCATACGTGGCGCATAACCTGCCCTGCGTTCATCCTGTGTTAGGATTCATGCACTGTCAGCAAAAACAGTTAGACACCAGTAAAACATTCTGAGAACAAAAGATGAACCAGCGTTTAAAAATAAATAAATAAATAAATAAATAAAATAAAAACTTAACTACACAATTTTCTTTGTATACATTTAAAATTTTTGTTTTTTACCCCCCACATCACTAGAGCAGTTTTTCCCATTCCATCGGTCATATGATATTGGACACTTTTTTTTGTTCGCACACATCATCAAATATCTTTGTTCCCAGCCACTAAAGGAATATTCCAACCTTTTTTTCTTTTTTCATTTTCTTTTTAATGACACGTAACTACTCGCTTAAGAGATTTACTTTGGACCTGTAGGAATACAAAGCACTTATGCAAAGCCATTCTATGTTTATCAAAGGTCCCTTCTGTTGTCGGGTAGAGTGACGTGTAGTATGTTAGCTAAATGGGTGAGGATGTCTGCCTGAAGTCACTGCACCAGTACCAGTTTCCAGTGGAGTGCTCTGGCCATAGAGTGTGTGTGTGTGTCATTACAGTGTCCTTGAACAAGACACATCCATAGAGCACACGGCACACATGGATTTGCGTGTACAGGCGTGTGCGTGCGCACACACACTCTTCAGCCAATGTCTTGTTTTCATCACCTGTGGAGACATGTGGTCCCCAAAACATCAGGAAAACAGGGACACACATACACACACACACACACCTTTCATGATTAATAATATCTGCATGGATGTCTTGCTACCCTCCATATACACACCATTGGAAGCAGACTGGGCTCCTGGTCTCCATCATTTACACCTCTCCTCGCATCTGCAGTCATCCCAGAAACCCTGCTGTCACCATGTGCCTCAACCCCAACACTACCCCCACCCGCTGTCTTCTGTAGCCAGAGCTTCTGAGGCTTGGGTTGAGGTGGCTTTGAAAGTCAGGGTTTGTGTTTCTTGGCAGCTTGACGCGCAAGCACTGGCGTTTGGTATCAGGGGCGAGCAGGAGAGACATATATATATGACGCCAGCCCCGAAGGCATTGTCAGAATTGGCGTTAGTTTGCAGAAAAAGTAACTGTCCTACTTTCCTCCAACCGAAATGGCGGAATCGGCTGTTACAATTATCCTCTTTTCCACATCCCATTTTTGCCAATTGCCAATTGATAATTGAATGCAGTCATTGTGATGCAATTTAGGTGAGAGGGTACAGTTTGTTTTAACCTATTTCATAATTACAATATTTAACCTAATATCATGTGTTATGCTATTGTGGGTGGATGTTTTGGAGTTAAATGGCTTCAACATTTAAAAAATAAAAAATAAATTTACAAAAAGAGAATGACAATGACTTTGAATCAGTAGACTGAAACCTCTGAAAATGAAAGGATGAGCCTCTTGACACTGTACAGCTTCAGCAGTGAAACTTGCGTCTCATCAAATCTTTGACTTACCCTCAGATCCGGTTGAAGACAGGACCTACTCCCGCTCTGTCTCTCCTCCAGAGAACGGCTTCAAGCAGTACGTGGAGACTCGGCTTTACAGCAGCCAGGGCAAAGGTCCCACTCGGACCGAGCGACAACCTTACCTGGGCGGCCGGTCATCCCACGAGCCCCCGCGCTCACACTCTAGGGGGCAGGTACTACCCGCTGTGT
>OMKL01137731.1:0-18913 GCA_900302295.1 Parasudis fraserbrunneri | reverse complement strand
TAAAGTCTGAATTCTTAATTGTTTTGTTAAATAGTTTTTTTATTGTGGGACAGCAATTTGCACGAATTCGGTAGAATGGCCCATATATGAAAACATACCAGTGCTGCAACCTGCGTGTAGCCAATGAAGTCCAACCACTTAGTGAGTAAAGTGTACAGTGATGCGTCCTATATGATGAGTTAGAAATAAATCTCAGAGCGGCATGGTAAAGCGGATCAAGTTTGGCTAAGGCAGTAGGAAAAGCAAATCTATAAACAACGTCACCATAATCTAATTGTGACAAAAAAAGGGCCATAACCACCTGTTTACGGGAAGCGGGAGAAAAGCATGATTTAACCCTATAGAAAAAAGCAACTGTAAATTTAAGTTTTTTGATTAAAGCATCAATATGATGTTTAAAATGTAGGTTCTTGTCCAGCCAGATGCCAAGGTATTTGTATGTTTCAATAACCTCAATAGAACAACTGTCAAGGGTGTAAATAGAGGGGGGGAGACAGTTGACCCATTTGGAGCAAACACCATTGCCTTTGTTTTGCTACCATTCAATAGCAGTTTAGATTCAATGAGAGTATACTGCAAGGAGGCAAAATCAGACTGTAAATTTGAGACAGCAGCATCGAGAGAAGGAGCACAGGAATACATAACTGTATCATCGGCATACATGGTACCGGGAGTGAGTTAAATGATCACAAATGTTATTAACATATAATTGTAAAAGAAGCGGACCCAAAACGGAACCTTGTGGAACCCCCTATTCTAAAGTAATTGGATCAGAGACAGAATCACCGAGCCTAACACAACCAAGTACGACCAAGGAGGTAGCTCCTGAACCAAGCAACCACATTTGGACTGAAACCCACCCTCAGGAGAGTATTAAGTAATATGTGGTGATCTACAGTATCGAAAGCCTTAGTCAGATCAATAAACAAGGCAATACAAAAATACTTTTTGTCATTAGCGGCCCTGATGTTATCTAGGACTTCTAAGCACGCAGTCACAGTACTATGCTTGGTTCTAAAGCCAGATTGCATGGTGTTTAAGATGGAATGAGAGTCTAGAAAAAGCCTTAATTGGGAAGATACTAAGGACTCCAGAATTTTAGATAGGACACAAAGGTTAGAAATAGGCCGATAATTGTTCATTTCAGAGGGAAGACCTGTTTTTAACAGAGGGGAGACGAAAGCTTGTTTCCAGATATCAGGCAGGACCTCTTCAGAAATAGATAGATTATACAAGTCTGTCAAGGGTTGAGCATCAAGCTATATTTCAAAATGGTAATGTTAATCTATCATCTTAACTAGAATCAATATATGTCAAATACAACAGTTTTCCACTGTATTGTTTCCATTCATCAGCTTGATATCATGTTAGAATTTTGCATGGCCAGGTATACCAACTTGGCAACTTTATCTAGCTTCACTATCAAGCCAATCCGCTTGTGTTTCTGAATACAGTGGAAAATTGTTGTATTTGAAGTATACTAATTCTAGATATGATTATAGATTAACATTGACATTTTGAAATGCAAAGATCAGCTTTATATACGGTAATATTAGTATGCGGAAGAAACCAATTTTGCATTACGAAACAAATTTCGCACAACAGTCGTGGCAGCACTGATATACTGTAGTGGTACTGATATACTGCAGCGGTACTGATATACTGTAACCGTACTGATATACTGTAACAGTATTGATGTACTGTAATAGTACCGATATACTGTAACAGTACCGATATACTGTAACAGTACTGATATACTGTAACAGTATTGACATTGTGACAAAGGTACTCACACGTATCTCTACAGTATAGCCGGTGACTCAGGCCCGCTAAATAAGTCTTTATAGATCCTTAAACCACACAAACCACTGGTCCACTCGGGGCAGCCACTCCTCCTTAATACCCTGCATAGACACACTTCTACTGTGATGATCTTCAGAGTCAATAAAAGCAGTTCAGTGGAAAACATATCCTCCCCAATGGCAGGTGTCGGCCCTGCACAGCTGGTGAGGCTCATACTGTAGCAGTTTAGGCTGCCACAAAAACGTTTTTTATTTATAATACAGTACACTGGCCCATTGCTTTTTATATCCCCACGATTTTTATATTCCACGCCAAAGCTATTGCTTTTCATTTTTGCTCCCATATTCCCTTTATGCTTGTTAAAATTGACCGGTATCTTCCACTTAGTGGCCAATCATCGAGTCTGTGTTGATGGCCTTGTCATGGAAACATCTGGCTGTTGTCATGAAAACTGATATGCAAGCTGACAACACACAAGCTATTGGATTTCTGTTTCGCTCCCCTATCCCCTTCCTACTAAACTGACCTTAACCTTCCATTCCAGTGGCCTAGTAATCAATCTGTGTGTATTTCTGCGTTTGGGTGTGTGTCTGTGCATGCATTTGTGCGTGTGTGTGTTCCTTTACTTCTCTAGGCGTGTCTCGTATCCTGCGTGGCCGAGCTGACCTGGTGAAGCAGCGTCAGATGGACTGGGCGCTGGGGGAGTACATGGCCTTCGGCTCCCTTCTTAAGGACGGCATCCATGTAAGACTCAGCGGACAAGATGTCGAGAGGGGGACCTTTAGGTGAGCGCACCCATACACACGCTTACAACAGACATGTGGTGCGTGAGTTGCACCTAAAATCTCTTGAAAAGCCCTTGTTTAAAAAGCTCTCTCCCGGCTCATTCACGCTTATGGAAGGTCAGTCTACCACCATCTGCTTTTTAACCCCGCTAGGCCGCAAGGGGCTCTAAGGATGGCAGTGTCGGTCATTCACACTTGGTCCAAGCGTTAGGGTGGCATGCTTGCAAGGGGCTCTATGCCAACGTCCCTTGCTTCGCTAGCAAACACTTGGTCCAAGCATTAGGGTGGGGCGTGCTAGTAAGGGACTGTATGGCAACACAGTAACCAGTGGATCTCAAATCTCCTGTTAGGAGCAACATTCGTAAATCCCTCTGGTATTTTATATTCTGTGTCAGCCGTTCCCTCCTGCAAGCATTTAGCTAACGTTACAAGAAAAAGCAGTTTCTCTGTTGAGTGGCAGCTATTTAGCCTGTTAGCTTGTTGCAATAGCTCCATGGCTGCAGTGCGCTCAGAGTGAGGCACTGAGAAGAGGACACTGCCGATCCGCTTTGATTTAGGAAGCATCGCCTCGCTTCTTTTACTCAGCTATGATAATGTTCCACATTAGGTATATGTGACGCCACAGCTCAGGCACTAACGTCACATTGCACCAGCAGACATCACACCCACTTGTTTGGGTTATTGATAGCAGTAACCAGTGGTTCTCAAATCTCCTGTTAGGAGCAGCACAGTCACTAGCTGGACCTTTAGACTCTTAGTCTTGTTGGAGTGTGAAAGCTGTCAGAGCCTCCTGGCTGTGCTGCGATCCAGATGTGTCCTATAGAATTCTCTAAGAAGTGGTTGCAAGTGAATCAATGCTGAAACCTTAGAACAATTTCAGTGATGACTATGTAAGATGAAGGGAAAGCAGTCCCATTGCTTTTAATTATGGGAATGGGTAATTCTACTGTATCTATAATGTATTCTCAAAGTCCTATTAAAACTATTAGAATTCTAGAATGGCAACCTTACATGGATAGGAGTGATAGAATGCAGATTCATAGGGGATGCTATCCATGTGGAACATGACAGTGTTATGTGCATCATTTTAGGGGGTGAGAGTTTAGTGACAGCTTTTCCACCAGTCTAACTAAACACACACCTTCTTGTGTGTGATTTGAGTTTTATTTTTACCTATACTATAGAGTTCAAATTGATACCGTAAATATGAATAAAGACAGAGCTGTCCGTAGACTTTTGGGGGCCCTTCCATTATCAGATCTATGCACCAGAGAGGTACAGCCGTCTCGATATTTTGCTGTTCGGTTGAAATTATGTTTGAAATGATGATTGATGTTTTGAGGGGGCCCTCTGATTGGTCGGTTGAAATTATGCTTGACGTGATGATTGATGTTTCGTGGGGCCCTCTGATTGGCCTCCCTATGACCAATTACATAAGTAAGAGGGCCCTGATTAAATAATTCCACTACTAATTCAGCAGTCATATCTTGAAAAATTCTGATTGGTTGAGGGCCCAATCAAGGAAGCCAGGGCCATAAGTGCAATACCTAATCTGCCAAGTGGGCAGGATGGCCCTGAGTAAAGATTTTCTATTACAATGGGTTGTGTGCTCACTTAATAAATGAAGACCCATATATGGCCCATACATAAAAGTGCTCTGACATAATTCCTAAGATATTGAATGAAGGGACGAGTCCGGGGGATGGGGGTTGATTAATTTTGAAGATGATGTCAGCTCCGTAGTCTCTGGGGAACAACATGACGCCCACATGGCATTGTCACGGTGCGGGGAGAACGAGTGACACGTGAACGACATCAGCCTCCCCCCTCCTTCTCTGTCTCATCTGTCCCCCATCACTTGTCCACCAGCCAATCTCCCCCGGAGCGCTCCACTTAGCGCTCTGCCCATACATCACGCTAACTAACCAGACTCGCTGGGCTTTCCCTTTGCCTCGCATTTACTGCTGACATCTATTTCCTTCCCCCTCAACAGGAAGTTATGTCAGGCAGTAAAGGACAGTTTCTCGTAAAACACCTGAAAGATAAACGGGTGATGGAGAGCAGCCAAGCAAATTCACCTGCCGCTCTCCTCTATATTGTCTCTTGCTGGTTTTTATTTACCTACACTGTCATCTGTTGGGTTCAGACTAAGCTCACACGGTGGCTCCCTCGGTTCCCCGTTTCTTTGTGCTTTAACTACCCCCCTTAGTTCCCTCATTCTTTCACTCACCTCCCCCCTACACACACACACACCTTTTTCTTCTCTTTTCTTCTCCTACTCCCTTGTTGCCATCCATTCTTCGGAGGAAGCGAACATATTGGCGTGTTACAGTTGACTGGGCCTGCTCGCGTCTCTGTACGTAACGTTGTGGAGTAATGGATTCAGTCGTCTGCGTTTGGTTGGGTGTGCCGCGCTGAGCACCTCTCTCTCTGACTAATGGGGCCCCCAGGCAGGAGGGGAGGGGGTGTGTGTGTGTCTGGGTATATGAGTATGAAAAAGAGAGAGAGAGAGAGAGAGTTTATAAGGCAGTCCCTGGAAAAGACCCTGCTCTCGTGCAAAGTATCTGGGTCTTCTTTTGATACCGAGTTGAAGTTAAGAGTGTTGAGGGGGAAACTCGCAATTATGTGTGTTACCTCAATTAGCACAGGATGCTCTCGATTCTGCTCCTTCATCAAAGGAGTTCTTGAAGAGAAAGATCAGGATGATATCCTGCAGATGTAGAGCAAGGATCAAACAAAACTATTATACAGTTTCTGCCCTCATTAGTTCATAATTAGGCTATTCTAATTGATTTCAAAAACCACAGAAGGAAACATGACGCTATTTGCAGGTTTTTCTTGAAAACATTTCAACTGAGTGGTGCAGTTGGGAGTACCACAAATAAATTAGTACGGATTGTAATCTTGCATTTATTTGTACGCATTATGTATAATAACCAATAAACCAGGGTTGTTTTCTGCAGCATGTCTATTTGACCATTACATAACCCCAAAAGTGCTTATCTGTGTGTGTATGTGCGTGTGTGTGTATACATGCATGCTGAGTGTATGTGTATGTGTGTCGTGTACATGCATGCAGAGTGTGTATGTGTGTGTCGTGTACATGCATGCTGAGTGTGTATGTGTGTGTAGTGTACATGCATACTGAGTGTATGTGTGTGTAGTGTACATACATACTGAGTGTGTGTGTGTGTGTAGTGTACATGCATGCTGAGTGTGTGTATGTGTGTGTAGTGTACATGCATACTGAGTGTGTGTATGTGTGTGCGTGTTGAGCCATCATTAGAGTGATGTTAAAGTGGTTTTAAATGATTGTCTCTTTGCGCTGGTTCTGATGGCTGACTCCTACATTGGGAGCGAGGACGCTGGCAGAGCTTGTTAAAGCTTGGCTCTTTGCTCCCATCAACTCCTGTTGGGCCGCAGTCCTCCTTACACTGACTGACTGGAGATGAGGAGGGAGGGGATTGCTCTTCATGGATTGGCTGTCTGGGTTGAAAAACTGGATGTGGTGTGTGTGTGTGTGTGTATGAGTGTGTGCTTGTGTGTCTGTGTGTGTGTGTGTGTGTGTGTGTGTGTGCATGCGCCTCCTGCTGCGTGACGATCCTTTGGCAAATCACTCTTGCCTCAGTAAACCTCTTGTTTGCACCATCATCTCTTAAGACAGCCTCGTGTCCTGAAAAACCTCAGATCCCACATCTAGGCTGGGGAGGCTGCTGGCCAGGGCCTCATGCCATTCTGTACCTAGACTTTTCTCCTTAGAGAAAATCGCCCATTCTCTACAACTTAAAAGGAAATCCACCCTAAAACAGAATTTACATTGTGCTGATCCAATGATGTTGGACAGTTCAGTCAATATCAGTAAACATAGACAATGGTCTCCCTGAGCTGGAAATCAGAGCATCAAGACTTGAATTTGTGATGTCATTAAGTGACACTTTTTGGAGTTGGTCCGTTGACAATGAATTAGTGACTGAATTGGTTGGCTTATAAAATGTTTGTTTGAGCTATCGCATCCAAATGAGTTTTATTTAAATGTTGGGCTTACAGTACAGCTCTGAATCGGAAAATGTACCCATATCCCAGTATCTCTCGATCACTAGTCTTTTCTCGCTGGCATTCAGCCTAAGGAGAGACTTGTTAATATTCACAAATCAAAACTGAGCTGTACAGTATTATAGAAATAACTGATTTCCCTTTAAGTCTAAAGGCAGCACCAAATAAAATTATCCAATTTAGCCATTCCTGGATGTAATGTTTTGCTGAGGATGTATTACTGTGTCCTCTGGATAATGGTATGTAATTCACAACAGTGCCAAATACAAATGGATGACTTGACAGAATGAACATGTGACTGTCTCTTCTTTGTCTGTTTTTCTTCATGTAGTCACCGTCATCACGTCCTCCATGATCAGGAGGTGGATAAGCGGTTCTGTGTGCCCATGAACCACCTATGGCCCAACCAGGCCTCCTACACTGTCTGCAACAGTTCTTTATCCGAGTACGGAGTCCTGGGTAAGATGCTGATAGTAGCATCGGAGGGAGAGGAGCCACCTTAAATGACTTGGCATGAAATGAGGATGTGGCATAACACTCTCTGTAGAAAAGGTTTAAATCAACATGGTTAAAAACATGATGTTTTGGTCCAAAGGACCTTCATCAGATTAGAAGATTCTGATAACAACAGCAACAGTTCTGATATAATGGGGATGTAACACATTTATCTCTGTTAGAGGGATCTCACATCCCTCTCCTGTGATAAAGGTAGTATATCAAGTTGCTTTTTATTGATTTATGACATGTTGCACCTTGCTCTAGGTGTCAAGATTTTAGCATTGGGGATATTCTCTGATACCAATACCCTATTTTAGCTTGGTATCACAGACACAGCCCGATCCTTCTGTGAAATAAATCCAAAATATTTCTGGTTCAGACTTTGGCACTACAGGTTGCAAACCCCTGCTTGGCTATGGTTAGTGTTGATTTAATTAGGTAGGCTATCTGTCAATACAAAGAAAGCCCAGAAGTTACCAAATTTTGTTTCATAAAGTGGCACATTCATTTTCAATTTGGATTACTTTTGCCAAAGTGATTCTATAACTTTTACTACTTGAAAGGTATAAATAAATAAATAAATAAATTTTAAAACAAGATCAAATTGTTGCTTTTTTAACTTTATGAATACCATTACCACTTTTTTAAAGAAAAATTTTAAAGAATGATAACAAAAATATAAGAATGTTATAATGTATTCCTATTTGGTGGGAAATACCGGTTTACTGGGGAAAGATTTATATATTCCATGGATGCCAGTTTTGTAAAACTACGAGAAAATATCCAACCCTACTATCAGCCCAATATCGCTATCAGTGCACCCTTTCTTTTTCTTTTTTCCTTATTGTCTAATCTATGTGGCTCTTGATGACTGTGACCCCAGGTTTTGAGCTGGGCTTTGCCATGGCCAGTCCTAATGCACTGATCCTGTGGGAGGCCCAGTTCGGGGACTTCCACAACACAGCCCAGTGTATCATTGACCAGTTCATCAGCCCGGGACAGGCCAAGTGGGTCCGGAATAACGGCATCGTTCTCCTGCTGCCCCATGGCATGGAGGGAATGGTGAGAGATGAGAATAAAGACCCAGATAAATGCATGAGGAATGCTATGTTGATAACTATGTCCCTGACACAACAGACTTACTAAATGTCACTCTTTCTAGAGTTGAATAATGCATTGATGTATTTTCTTTTTGTAAAGAGATACAGTGAGTGCTGTGTATCCCATTCCCCTCTCATCCTCAGGGTCCGGAGCATTCTTCAGCTCGACCCGAGCGATTCCTGCAGATGAGCAAAGATGACCCTGATCGCTTTCCTGTATGTGTTGCATTTAAAATGTAGTTTGGTCCAGTATATTTACCATGTTGATGATCAATGTTTTAATATAATCATACATTTTCAAGCTATTGGGTCAACTGTGAAACCATGTGTATTTCTATATATGTAGTCTACGGCAGTTAGCAGTATGCAATTACCTCCCCTCTCAATGGGCCAATATGGTTTTATGACCCTTCTAGAGATTGCTTGATTGGCCATTTGGTTAGAGCAGAAAAGCCTGTTCATTATGGTCTCCAGGGCCTCAGCACTCAGCAGTACGTCAGGTTGAGGGTGAGCTGATACTGGGGAACACTGAGGGAGCTAACCACAGCAGACTGGATCAGCAGAAGCCTCCTAGATTCAGCTCCAAAATGGGATATTGATCAAACTATTAGAAAGGGCAAACTGAGGATTAACATTTTGTGTGTGTGTGTGTATGTGTATTATGGTACATATACCAATGTCTGTCTAATCTACCAGACCCCCCCTCAAAATTTCTTTAATTCATTTATTTATTAATTTTATTTCATTTATTAATTGTGTGTACATCAGTAGCAATAAAAAATAAAATAATAATAATGTTTTAAAATGCCCATCTTGCAGCCTTTGCAGCTCATATCGGTACTGCATTCTTGCAGTATCAATATGAATTTGATATATTGTACATCCCTACAACACATCCTAAATCATGTTTTCCTTTCCAGAAGGTTAATTAATGACCTGTTAAGAAGTTGATGGCTTTAATAATTGCATTTATTTTTTTAAATCTTTTTTTGAAGGAATACAGTGGAGATTTTGAAGTTCAGCAGCTGTATGACTGTAATTGGATTGTGGTCAACTGCTCCACACCAGCCAACTACTGTCATGTGCTAAGACGGCAGATCCTATTGCCATTCAGGAAACCGGTAAGGAACAACCATTGTCTAACAAAGCTTCATCTTCAGTTTTATCTGTGCATTGATCTACTCAAAAAATTAATAGTGAGAGACCTACCAAAAACCCTACAGTATATTCTACATATATATATATTCTATATTCTACATATGAATATAATCTCAGGTTTACAGAGAGCTTTCTATACCCTCTGTAGCCAATCCCTAACCCAAATACCGTGCTTGGGTTCTGCATCTCCTTGAGAAGTTTTTGTTGAAGTAACAGTAGCATGGGCATAAAGTTTTTGTTTCCCCCTTGCATATGCACTATTCTCATTTGAGCCTCTTCACAGTTTTCAGCCACAGCGAGTGTCTTAACTGATCCCCTGTCGCACATAAATGCAATGCTTTGCAGAGCATGAGAAAATCACTTCCTGAGCAAATTAGAGATGGAGCCAATGGGGGATAATACTGTTTGTTTTCTATGAAAGAAGTCTGAAATTATGGACTTGGTCTGTTGAGCAGCAAAGGGTTTTTATTTATTTGATTGTTAAAGGAATGTTTTGTTTTCCCCAATGTCAATGCTGTGTGCAGTATGATGGCAACAAATTAGTGTGAAAAGAGATAAAACTTTTATCTCTTGAGTTTTTCCAAAGCTCACAATTAGGATACAGATGACAGAATCAATCTGTTTGCAGCTGACATCAACTTTTTATACTTTTCCCCCCACAACAGTTGATCATTTTCACTCCGAAATCTCTGCTGAGGCACCCTGATGCGCGGTCCAGCTTTGATGACCTTGCCGCAGGTAAAACTTTCCCTATCAACCGATTCATATATTTTTTTGGCACACAGTTAAAAAGAAGCACATCATATCAAATACAAAAAAGAAAACATGACTTTGACAATGTCCTGCAGGCACTAGCTTCAAGCGACTGATCCCTGATGAGGGCCCTGCAAGTCAAAGCCCAAGCCAAGTGAAAAGAGTCATCTTCTGCACTGGGAAAGTCTACTATGAACTGGCTAAAGAAAGGAAACAGCAAAACCAGGAGAACAATATCGCAATTGTCAGGCTCGAACAGGTGTTCTGCTCCCTGTTTTCAACTTCAGTATGCGATGCATTTTGGGACTCTTGAAAGAGTGATCCAGTGTGGTTGGATGAAAATGGAAAGACAATTCCTTTTGATATTCCACTTATTATAACCCCCCCCATCTTTTCAGATCTCTCCATTCCCCTTTGATCTGGTCAGAGCAGAGGTAGAGAAGTACAGCAAAGCTGAGTTGGTCTGGTGTCAAGAGGAGCACAAGAACATGGGTTACTATGACTACGTCCGGCCACGTTTCCTCACAGTGGTTGCCAACAAGAAACCTATTTGGTAATTTTTTTCTTTTTTTAATTAAAGGTCCCATATTATTCTCCTTTTCAACAAATCAATATAGGTCTCTGAGGTCCCCAAAACATGTCTTTTAAGTTTTTTGCTGAAAATACCACTCAGATTTTGCATTCTAGCATGCCTCTATTCCCCTCTGTTTCAGTCCTGTTCTCAACAGGCTGTTTGTGTGTCTAGCTTTAAATGCAAATGAGCTGCTGCTCCCCATGCTCCTGCCCTCTGAACTGTGGTGTGCCTGGTTCACGAAATGCAGATCAAACTGTCAAAGTAGGCACTGCAGATCAAATATCAATTAAAATCCAGCAATTGCATATCCTACTTCTTGCCTAAAATGTTGTCAGAAACATATTTTAGTGAACCGTTTAGGTGGAAAAAGAGAAGATTTACAAGCAAGCCGCCATGTTTTTCACAGCAACGTTACATGTTTTGACACACACAAGTCAAGGACCACCCATATGCAATGAGCGTATTGTGATTGGTCGTTATATCCACGTCGACGTTGGCTGCAATTCTGAATGGCTTGTTTCAATAGGAAGGGTTCTTGTCACAGCTGAACTGGAGAAACTGCATACATATTTCACATTTTCTCATTGTTGGGACAACCCCACACAAAAAGGCAATTTTTACAGTAAGGGGACCTTTAATTAATTAATTAATTAATTAATTAATTAATTAATTCTGATGATTCATATTTACATAATGTTGTATACAATTCTCATTTCTGTGAGAGGTAAACTAACAATCGAGAAAGTAAAAAAGAAAAAAAAAAGATTTGAACCTCTGCTGCTGCTGTTCAGGCTCACTTCACTGTTGTTTCATCCCAGGTATGTTGGTCGCGACCCTGCAGCTGCTCCTGCGACAGGGAACAAGTCCACCCACCTCAATGAGCTGAAGAGGTTCATGGACACGGCTTTCAACCTGAGCGCCTTCCAGGGAAGAAACTTCTAGAAGCCCCGAAGAGAACCAGGCTACACATAAGTCACATGCTGAAAGAGTGGTTCTATCCACACCTGGGTCGAGTAGTATCTGCCCATGTAGAGAGTAGAGACATCTTAATTATCCCCACTGGAGCAATTCATTTTGCAGTAAGCACTAAAAACATAAAAACATAAGATACCGTAATTTCCGGACTATAAGCCGCTACTTTTTTCCCATGCTTTGAACCCTGCGGCCTATCCAACGGTGCGGCTAATCTATGGATTTTTACAGCTAACGGCCACTAGGGGACCTTCTAAATCTATGGATTTTACAGGTTACGGTCTACCACCTTTAAATTCTATGGGCTCTATAGCCGGTCCACGTCCCCCACCTTTAAGCGGTGGGCTCCAGCAGGAAATGCTGGAGGCCGGAAAAGAGTGAAACATGAAACATTAAAAAAGAGGTAATTAAACATTAAAACACCTGCGGCTTATAGTCCAGTGCGGCTTGTATATGTACACATTTGTTTTTTTCCCTAAATTTAGCTGGTGCGGCTTATATTCAGGTGCGCCTTATAGTCCGGAAATTACGGTAAGAGTCCCTAAAAAACATACAACCTAAATATACATAAATGACATATAACAATAACATAATAATGCAGAGCAGACATTTAATAGCAACAAAAAAATATTATATCAACAATTAATTAGTCTTAATCCACATACCCTCCGGTTACAGTACATGTTCAAATTTAGGATAGCCTATGGGATAAAAGAGCGACGAAATCTGTTGCAACACCTCTAGGCAGCCTATACTGTACCTACGCCCAGAGGGCAGGAGGAACAACTCGTAGAAAGGCTGTAGAGGGTCCTGAAGAATATCCTGAGCTTTCCTAATGACCATCCTCTGATAAACATGACTGAGGTCATTCAGATCACTGGCTGTGATCTGGATGACCTCAGTCATGTTTATCAGAAGATGGTTATTCAGTCAGATCACCGCCAGTGATTTTGGAGCACATCTAATATCTAAAAGCCTTCAAATGAGCCAGCTATGCTTTGTTGAATATCAAGTGTTGCAAACCTTGTATTTTAGAAAATCACATTCAGTTACACAGGTTAGTACACTTGAAGGAGGCCATTATAGGGTGCTACCAACTATATTTGTCCTCTCAACTTGTCATACAACACACAGATTATTAAAGCCCATACACTATTATTTAAGCCCAACACAGCCATACGATAAACATTTTAAGGAAAAATGGTTTACAATATCAGAACAGTTCAGATAGGGTCAGCTTGAGGTTGTCAGTCACAGACAAGTATATGAAACTGACTTTCAAATACTATAGAAACTTTCTGATATTCATTTATGGCAAACCTCAGCCATCTTGTACTCCACGCAGGTTAAAACAAAAGGTAAAAATAATTTGCAAATACTTTGACCCAGGTCTGGTTCTAACCACCATGGACATGACACATGACACAACACAACTGTTGATAGTTTGGACATGGGGCAAAATAATACATTTTCGCAACTACTGAATTTGTGACAATCAGTGTAGTGTAGCCCAGTGCCAGTATGATGGTTTGGTAGCTCACAATCTTATATAATGTAACCCATATTAACCCTTGCTTACCAAAGTCTAGATTCCTGACAATCATTTTAGGGACTGCAGTGCAGTAGATACCTCTATTACATTGAATGTTAGATGTAAATATCTGTTTTTGTAAGTAAATAATAGTATAGGCTACAAGACGCACACACAGCAATTCCGGTACTTAAACAATGAATGTGAATGATATCATAGGTATGCAGACTGTCACTGAATTGACCTATCTCAAAATCCACCCTCTTTTCTTGATCCTCCAATCACAAATGTTGGCTTTCCTCGGACAAACTTTGAGATAGGTCAATAAGAGCACATCAACCTCAGTAAGTTTGTAGCCTGCATTTGCCGTGGCTATCTTGGCTGTTAGTGAATGAGTCTGTAGTTACTGTCACACCTCACTTCACCAGGAGACATCAGCCAGCTGGCAGGGAGATAGGCAGCCATGTTCTCTACAGACGACATAAGGCTTGGCTTCCTCTTTGGAGGCCGAGAGACACAGGCAGACATCAACACAGCAAAGCCTTTGATACTTGGCTGACACATTGAATTCCCCATCCATTTCATACAAGTGGTATTAGTTGTCGCTGCGTTTCAGAAATATGCCATGAAATTATGGTCTTATAAGCTATCCTTCTTCTAGTTGAAGTTGGGAGATTTAGCCATAAGCCATGCACGTAGGCTAGTGCACAGAATGCAACATCATTTTACATATTTTAGTAATTCAAAAAATGGGATGTATCTTTTGCTTGTTAGGAATATTTACAGCACAACAGTGTAGAATGGTAAGCTCATATGAAGTGTGGGTATTAAAAAAAGTGTATGCACAGCTTGAAGCATTTGCACTTGAATACGCATACTCCCACAGGTCTTTATAGTTAATGAATTAACATAGCAATAACATATATTTATGTTTAATCCAGTGCATTGATGATACTGCTTTGTTGGACTTTATGCTGTATTTTTTGTGAAAGAAATTCTATGGATTTTGTAAATTCATCTTCAAAGGGATATTCAAAGGGAACAGGTAAGCCATGTCTGATAAAAACATACAGTAGTAGCAGTTACTAGGAATACTATTATGGCTTCATGTAGCAATAAAATGCAACAATGCACTGATAGAAAGCAACAAGGCAGAAAAATAATACTTTTGCCTGAAAGATTTTGTTGTTTAATAATAAAGTACAAATAAAGTTCTTCCTGTTTAATGCTCAAATATGGCTCTTGATCAGTTGTAGGCCTAGATTGTTTTCAATAAGCTTTGTCCACTGCATCCACTGCTTCCTTGCAAAGAGGGTCCAGTTTACCATCTCCACCTTGGGAAATAGAAAAACAAGGATATCATTTTTCTGTTGTTCTCTATTCCTCTATAGAGCATAACAGTTAATGAACATTTCAGGTAATTGAAAGGGATAGTCTCATCCATTTCAGCATCACATTCTCAAATCATGCCATTATTACCTATACTTTATCATAATCTGAAGTCACAGTGGAAAGGCTAAAGAATTGTGACGTGGAAACCAAACTCACCAAACTCAAGCTGCCTTATGTTGCAGGTGTAGACACTCTGACCGTTGACCACAAGCTCCACGGTGTTCCATTCATTCGTTTCCTCTAAGACACAGTGATGCCCATGTTCTTTCAAGGCAGCTTCTCAAAAGATAAAGACACAGTAGGCTATAGACCATGTTAGGGAGAATCAGGAGGTGGCCAAGAGGCAGTTGCAAACCATTTGAATCCTGTGTAGCCTACTTTTCTTCCATGTCCCCGTTGAGGAAAACTTCGAAAATCTTCTTTCATCTATATTTTAGGTTAAGGTGGGGTTTGAGGTCTCCACTGAGCTTAAGGGATATCTCAGATTTTTGGAAACTTAGTCCTATTTCTTACTTACCAGTGATGATGTTGGTTGGTAGAGTCCTTTCTCAGCATAATCCATGCTGTTGCTCATACTTCCTCATACTAGCTCCAGCTATTTAGCCACAAACCAATGCAAAGATCTGATTCTGCTGATCAACATCATCACTGGTAGACCTAAGCATGAAATAAGGGTAGGGTTCCAAAAATCATAACTACTTCTTTAAAATTCGGTTCATGAACGACTAGACGTGCTGTCGGTGGTTGACATCTGTGACAATCTGGTCAAACGGTTTTGCCAACCAGTTGGCTTCATACAACTTTTAAAAATGGTAGTCACCAGATGCCACACATGAGGTTTTGTGTAAGTCGAGCGAACGGCCTAGGAGCAGGAAAATCTTTTATTTTTGAGAAATCTAAATGGCAGCCATATCGTTGTGTCACTTTCATACTGATAACAATGGTAGGATATCACAAAGTAACAACAAATTACAGATGTTATCATGATTGGACAAGCCGTTAAAGAGTAGTTCATCTTTTTGTGTGAATAGTGATAGCATCAGTCTCAAAAACCTACATTATGAAGCAGCTCCAAGTTATCTGTTGACAGCATAAACATTCTAAATGGACCCACGTTTATTTCCTGTTGCAATGTTTGCTAATATCAATATTTGACAGGGAATACACTAGGGTCCCAACTGTTCCCTAGCAACAGAATTCCAGTGAAACCGTCTTTAACAGTTCTTAAATCAAGTGATATTGCCCTTTAATTAGGACTATTGCGAGGCTTTTTCCGTTTGTTTGTTTGTTTGTTTGGGGAGGGGTTACCTCAGGGCGAGCCACTGGTGCGATCAGATATTAGCATACCTTTGAGACCCTCCAAACGAAACTGTCTGTGCTCCACTAGCCCGCATGATTCATATGGTCCATAGCGCACAATTACCCGTGCGTATTGAGGCATTGTAAAATTTGTTAAACGTGTCCCTCCACCTCCTAGGACCCAACGTTCGCTGACAATCCCTCGTTTCCAAGGAAGTGAATACTGTGTTGAGTGAGGTCACTCATGGTGCAAATAGTTTGAGCTCACGTATCACACCACTACACAGAGCTGTCTCTACGCCTGTACGTCACAGCTAGCCCCCATGCAGTGGCTTCATGGTTACAGCCTGCCAAACTACATGACCCAAAGTAGTTAACTACTGAAAAACCTACTGGGATTTGAATGTAGTTAAACTACCACCAAACTACTGTAAACTGTAGTTTTTGAACTACATGTAGTTAACTACTCCCCAATACTGCAAATGACCATGCTCATTTCACCACACAGCACAGACGCCCACTAACGGTGGGGCTTACAGTAATATGCCAAAATATTTAGACACAAAAAAGCATTATTGTTAAACCATTTGCCCGCATACAGTATGCATCTATTTGTGGGGATTGCCTTCCCTCATGCATTGCCCTAGATGCCAAAGCCTAGCCTACTCCTCTTCATCATCATCATCATCATCGTAAATACACTTTGTCATTAATCACCCTTCTTATCGATCATCAACACTACTCAGAGAATGGCAATACAAGCGTGTGCATACCTTTCTGTTAATTTATCCAACAGTCCACAAAATAGCTATGCTTCGTAAAGTCATTCCCCGGGTCTTGGGCACCGGGCAGTTGGCAAACCTACTGTAGCCTATGTCCTTTGGTAATCCATGTCCTATCGCCAGCCTGTTGATTCTAAACCACTTTGGTCTGCAAGGGTCCGACTGGTTTGAAAAAGCTGAACAAATACGACTGTCTTTTTGACATTTTACCAGTGTTGGTGAGTTATCTATTTCACGCAGTCTGTAGTAAGCTAGTTCACGACATGCGCGTAAAATTCAAACACTGCGTCCAGGGAAGGCTTCACTCCTGACCTGACCAATAACTTCACATTTTTTAATTGTATTTATTTATGTATTTATTATTACTATTATAATTTCTTTTACTTTCTATTTTTTTTTATCTGATCTGATCAGATTTTTTTTTTTTAAGATTGCGGCATTGACCCAAAATAGTCTACTATGCTATGTCTACTTAAACCAGACTTAAACAAGCAATGTATGAGTAACTTAAATGGGAAATAAAAGAATGACAGAACAGATAACATTAAATCTTGCATGGTTTTACACAAAATGTATTGACAGATTATGATAGTGACAGAGGAGGTGCCGGAGTCAATCAAACCCAATGTGGAGTCAATTCAACCCAATGTGGGAGGTCCCGGATCCAGTTCCGGCATGATCCGGCACAAATTAAGCCCTGACTAAGAGGCAATTGAACATTTTTAAATGTGTAACCAGAGACAGTTGTGCACTCAAAGCACCTGTGGTCGTCTATAATGCACAGCACACAGATAGCCTACTGTAGTTTACACTGAACACCAGCTGAAATGCTGCTTGGTCTGTGCTTGTTCAATCATTTCCACCCCCTTCTCTCTCTCTCTCTCTCTCTCTCTCTCTCTCTCTGTGCATCTAATTGCCTCTGACACACTTTCAGGACATAGCTCTTTCAGTGCTTGTGAAGGTCGCTTAGCTTTGCCGCCCGTTGCCTGGGGCCTTCAGCCATCATCCTGCATGGTCCCTAAAATGACTGGTCAAGTATAAAAAAAATATCAGGCCTATTCACCCCTTACAATCTTGTAACTACATCATAGCATTGCCAAGCCTACTCAAGATTGGGGTGATTGACAAGATCATAATTTCAGCAGAGTATAATGGAGAAGATGTAGTAGGATTAATGCCACTCATTTAAATAATTTACATACTTCAACTCACATAAAGTTGTGTGCCCCAGGACAGTTCAGTCAATATCTGTGACCATGCAGAACTCTCTCCTACAGCTAGAAATCAGAGAGAGAACCCTCAAATTTTGTGATGTCACCCAGATGTAAAAACTGGGGCTGCTCCATAGACAATGGAGCATTTTTGTGGGCCCATAAAATGTGTGTGTGAGCTCTTACCCTTGAATGAGGTTTAAAACCTGGTCAGACCTGTCAACAATGCTAGAATATAAACATCATTTGGGTGTGAAAACCCAACTTTTTATGGCTCCACAAAGTCCAGTTCCCATTCATTGACCATGGAGCAGCCCCCAGATTTTACATCCTACCTAGTGACATCACAAATTTGAAGGCTCTCCCTTTGATTTCTAGCTTTTAGGAGAGAGTGGTTGATGTTAACAAATACTGAATGAACTGTCCTGGGGCATAGGACTAATCTTAAGTGAATCCTTAAAATGAGTGCCATTCCCCTAACGTTATCATACTTGGATGTGGAGTAGTATTTTGTATTTTTGTAGTAGTTGTGGTATTCAATTCAGCAAACAAGAAAAGGACTAAATATAAGTCTTACATTTATTTTTGGTTGTTTTTTCCTTTAACCACTGAAGAATGTTCACACTGATGGAAGCATTCTTTCAAGCATGAGATATTTGGCCTATTAAAGGAGTAGTTCTGATTTTTTTTCTTTTTCTTTTTTTAAACCTAGCCAATGATGATGTTGCTCAGTAGAGTCCTTTCTCAGCGCAATCTATGCTGTTCCTCATACTAGCTCTGGATTGTAAGCCACAAACCAATACAAAGTCAATGGGGTCAATCTCTTGTCTGTACAAGCTGACTGAGGCTCACTGAAATCTACTCCACAGTGCATACAAAATAGATTTCAGTGAGCCTCAGTCAGCTTGTACAGACAGGAGCTTGACCCCATTGACTTTGCATTGGTTTGTGGCTAACTATCCGGAGCTAGTATGAATAACAGCGTGGATCGTGCTGAGAAAG
>OMKL01137728.1:0-16386 GCA_900302295.1 Parasudis fraserbrunneri | reverse complement strand
ACAAATAGTGTGCACGATGGAAATGTATGACTCACCGTTTTGCAGTATGATCTTCGGAAAACATTAATATTTTCCACTGCACCATTCCAGGTGTACAGTGTATGTGTATGTTTGTGTGTGTGTGTGTGTGTGTATGTGTGACAAAACCAAGCATTTTGTCTAACTATGTGTGTATTGTTTGTGTTCTTATGTTTCTCTAGGTAAGTGGCTGTTCCAGTCTTATTGCCTCATGGAGGGGGGAAGGGGAGGTGTGTGGCAGGGGAACCCCCAGGGCCAGGTAACAAAGTGGCCAGGTGGAATGGCTGAATGGAACATGCTGTACTGTGCATCAAACCAAAAGATAAGGCTCCGAAATGTCTCTTGTTTTACCCAGAAGCCTTTACTGTAATTTCTCCTATTTCCCCCAGTTGTCTCTATTCAGAACCCTCTGGGCCCGTATTTATCATACTTCTAAGATTAGGAGTACTGATCTAGGACCAGTACTCGGGTCACATGACCATATATGACCTTACTATGACTCATGAGCCAATCTGGTCTCAGAACAGCACTCATACTTTTTAAGATGCGTGATAAATACAGTCCCGGGTCTGTGTTCACTTATAGGTTGTTTTCCTACTGAAGCATTGGCATTGTATCAAGTTGGGGATCTCTCTTCTGTTGATGTAATGTATTCCTGCAAACCATTTAGTCAAAGTGGGCCTTCACCGGTGTCTACGACTTTGAAACTGCAATGGCATCTTCCATCTTGGCGCGATCATTCCTTCCCTGTAATGAGAATGATTGATGAGTGCACCTTGACTCTGTGGCAGATAAGAGGTCGTCTGTCACTGTGTAAACCAATGAGATCCCACCCTGAAGCTCAGGTCTACCTCCCTCTCTCCCTCTCTCCCCCTCTCTCTCTCTCTCTCTCTCTCTCTCTCTCTCTCTTTCTCTCTCTCTCTCTCACTTCAGCCAGTCACATGCCATTTAACAGGTCACAGGGTCAAGTAGCTCTTATGATTTGGAGAAGTACATTTACTTGTTGCCGCATGGCTGCCTTGTTCTTCTTGAGGAATCATGGGGTACGAAGTCAACATCTCCAAGATCGGGTTGATGAAAGTTCTGGAGATAAACGTTTATGAGTACCAGGAGGTACAAAAGACTGCCTGGCTGGAACTGAAAAATTAACCACAAATAATAATTTCAAGATCCCACATTCTTTCTCAACATTTTTTACAATGTTCTTTTTGTAATTACCCAGGGCTCTGTTTTGACTTCTGCATCTTTGCGAAATCGTAGTATCTCAGCTTCACATTTGTTTTCCATTTCACCCGCTGAATGTTTAATGTCGTCCGTAATTGTAAGTTTTATCGCCCTCACCCATGTGCCACATCCAGCCAGGCCTGCTTGGCATGAGATGATCTTATAAAAGCCTTTAGAGACCATTTGTGTGCCAACAACAGCCTAAGACAGTCAGGGAGGAGCCTCCTCACAGTACAGCCCTTTATTTATTTATTTTATTTCTTTACACCCCCTTCCCACTCTTCCTTCAATGTTCTTGCGGGGGCGTATCGTCGTGAATATCCAGCATTTTTCTCATCGGGACGTGAAGTCTGGGAGCGATCTGCAAATGCAATACAGGCCCCTGGAGAAGCGGTGGGGGGGTGGTAGGAGTAGCAGCTGGGTGGAGAGGGAGGTGTGGTACCCGGTGAAAGGGGTCTTTTCAAGCAGAGGGCTCTCTCACACTGTCGAGGTCTGGGTTTACAAGGAGGGCAAGCTGTTATATATGACCACACTAATGGCGCCCCCCTCCTACACATATCATGCCAAGAAATAGGCCACATCGCTGTTTGCTGCAGCGAAGTGGGCTGTAACTTGAGGAGGGTTGGCTAGGGGGGATATTGCCAAATTGTTTTTGAGTTAAGTTGTTTTTTTTTTGTTTTGTTTTTTGTTGGCTTATTCATCAGTCTAACACCATAGTTACCCTGTGGTGAATAGATTTGCCATTACCATAAAAATCACCTCAGGGGCATCGTCGGCCTGAGACAGTAGGAGTTGTTTACGAAACATAAGTCCTTCCTTAAACTATTAGTGTCACAGCCTCTGGAGAGAGATGGTGTCCGAACACAAAGGCAGATGATGTCTGCTTTTAATGAGCCATGACCAGATTGATTCCCAGCTAACAGAGAGACTGAGAGGTGCTGGAGGCCCTCTGTGGCATCCATGGAGAAACGATATAGCTCAAGTCTAACGACGCATACATGCTGTCAAACATGGACCCAAAGATCAACAAGACACAGGGGTGTTTATCTCCTGTAAGTTACAATGGCTCTGCTCTCATGAATGAACACTTAACATTTTCTCTTCTCGTCCCATACTACAGAGCCAGTGTTCTTACTGGGACTTACTTGGACTCTTGCCAAGAATTAACCCTATTGTTAAAGTGAAGCTTACTCTTCCTTGGTGGTGCCCCCCCCCCACCAGTACGGTGAGGTTTACACAGCAAACACTGTGTTTTTTGGTATCGTACAGCTCTTGGTTCAGAGGCCAAAGATTAACCTCGCTTACATCAGCGTTTGTTTTTCGCTTTTGAAGAATGTTTTTCCTTTGGTCAGGGTCGCATTGCGGTTGGGGTTTTGCAGACAGGTGGATTGCGGCTGTGTGAAGGAGATGACAGAGAAGAGTGTAGATATGTGCTTGCTTACCTCCTGATTTAATATGGCTGATTGGACCACACAGACTGCCGCTCGCATGACGGCCAAGGAGATGTCACTACCTTCATATTCCATCATATCCTGTGAAAAATTGGGGTATAACACATGCACAGTTAAAATTGGTCTGCATTTCCATTCGATTTGGTCCCCAAACATTCTACCAGCGCAATTTGGGTATGTACCATACCCCCATCTCCCATTGGGTGACTTACTGGTGACTTAGCCTCCAATATATTAGCCTTGCTGACAGCTGATTATAATTGGGGCCCCCAGGGTAGGCAACTTTGACCTCCTCTATGTCAATGCTGCCTGCCGCCTTGTGGTTGAGTAACATCTTCATCGTTCTGTTGAGACATATTGGTGGTGTAGCTGTCCTGAGGAAGCATCGGACAAAAAAAAAGAAAGTGGTTTGGAAACTGTTTCCTGACCACAGTTGAGGGCTGTGTGAGGAGCCTATAGTCTGCCAACAGAAATATCCTCTGTCCGTAATCTTCTCCAAACCAGATCGTACCAGTTCTGGCACCGCTAGTCTTACCAAAGCTCCTCTGGTGTTTTATCCTCTGAGGCCCTCTGAGGAAACGATAGAAGTGGAGAGATGGTTATTTATGGCTGCATGAGGATGAGCTGTTGTTGAGCTAGCTACCCACTTCCGGGAGGAGATATCTGTTTTCGATGTTGCTATTAGCAATAACAGTGTCTCTGGTCCAACCACCACCCTGGATATAGATTTACTCATATTTCTGTGGTGTGTCATGTTGCCAAGGTTATGGGGGATTTGTGAGGGACCACGCCCTTTTGATTGATGACTCAGAGTCATTCCATAGTGGCTGTACACACACACACACACACACACACACACACACACACATCACACACTCTTTTCTTTTCCTCTTTTATTGCTATGGTGTTCTTCCTGTTAAAATATCAAATATACTCATATAATCTCATCTAAACCCGCTGGCTATCGATCCGGGTCTCTCTGCTTTGCCTTGTGAGGCATCCTCATGAAAAACTCATTTGGATTGCAGAACTCATGACAATAGTGCAAGCATCCATTAGCTGCTTGGCCAGTCGGCCATTTGGCCCAAATTATGTTTCATGAGACATTGTTAGAATTAAATTAAATTGCCTTTGTCCTCCGGTGACTTATAAACACATCACATTTATACAAACATCCAAAGCATCTTTTGCAGCTGCTCTTTTTGCATTATCGTTGATGTTACAGAGCTCGGGACAAATCACAAGGATCCATTCATTAGATTTTTCTTTTAACAAAATTATGTTTATAATCTCTGGCATTGATATATTTTCTAGAGAGATAATGCGTATTTGAAGTCTAAAACCCTCCTCCAATTATCAATCCAGTGAAATCACCTGATATGGGAAAATATAAAATCATCCATTGTTGTCAAAGTTCACCATTCTGTCTATGCTTGACGGGGGTTGCAAATAGGCCTTCCTCTGTTGTTAGGGGCCACAAAACTAAAAAGTGTGGGAACCACTCATTTACTACACAGAATAAACTACTGTTTGGTCATATGAGTCACTTGGGTTGTTTTCCGTGGAACTCCACAGAAGCCATTTTGGAGGAGGCGCACATTAAAAAAAGATGAGTTATTGGAATGACAGCCTGGGGAAAAAATATGTAGCATGAATTACTGTGGTGGAAGACTCTCAACTTCACTCAACATGAGGCATGCACATGCATGCAGCTGTTACAGAACCTGTTAGAGAAAGAGCAGAGAGAGAGAGAGAGGGAGAGAGGGAGAGAGGGAGAGAGAAAACATTCGAATTCCTGGATAAGGAAGTTCCAACTTTTGATATGTACATATCATATTCCCACACATCTCTTATTTCCATGCAAACAGTTGCTCTAACAGTCAGGCACATGTCTGTGTTTGGTATGTAGGTGTGTGTGTGTGTGTGTGTGTGTGTGTATACAGTATGTATCACTCTGTGTGTGCGTGTCTTTGGATCTGTGTGTGCTTATGGGGCGTGTGGTAGGATCTGTGTGAAAGTGTGAGGGTTGCAGGCTGTTGGATGAGGGTGGCAACCAATGTACATACTGTGTGTGTGTGTGTGTGTGTGTGAGAACATCCCTCGAAGCATTTTCCCCAGTGCACGGTTTCCAAATGTCAAAATTTAGAGTTGGTTTTTAATGATGTGGATGTCAAGTACGTTCAGCTTAAAAGACTCTATAAAAAAAACTCGGAACACGAATGCTATTGAGTGAAGTTTAGGGGCGTTTGATACGCCAGCACAGTTGAATGGGTTGTTCTAAGAGAACCCCCCCCCCCACTTACCTTTGTGTTATCTCGATTCTTCAGACCTTTTATCACCTGCTCCGCCTCACTGAGTTTGGAACCAAAACGTGGTTCTAATCCGCCAACGCCTGATAGTAAACTGATAATGAACTCCACTGGCTATGAATGAAGTGTATGTGGCTGTGTATCTGTCTGTGTGGTGTTTTATTTTGAAGGGCTGTGTGTTAAAGCTGGTAGATGTTTGATGCAGGGACGGCCCGTTTCAACGCGGCCCATCTGGGAATGGATTGGTCACAACAAAACAAAGATCCCTTGTTGCTCTGGAGCCACAAAACTGGTAATGGGGAGCAGATGGATTCTCGCCGATTTACCGAAAACCAATTCAACAACACAGACACAAGTTTTAGTTGATAAGTCAACAATCCTGTCTGTAGTTGAAAAGATAGAACAGGCCTCGACCATTTTTCCTATGATTCACCTTTCCAGATGACTTCACTGAATATTTCTCTCTTTATTTCAAATACCGGTATATCCAAAAAACTCACGGCAGGCTATTAACATTCCAAAGACCTGGCAACACAACTGGCAGAACACAATTTGATGGGTATCATCTGTGTTTCTGAGAGTGCTCACCGCCACCATACCAGGCCAATAATACCTCTTCAGCACATGGAAATCACGGAGGCTTAGTTCTGACACACTGCTCCCAGTGGATAAAGTCTATGTTATATTCACTCAAGGCCCCGAACGAGCCCCTGCCTCATCGCATGATAGACGGGATGTTGGCGACACACACATGTTGTTTCATGACCAAAATGTTATAAAAACCGTTACAGTGAATGAATCATTTGATGAATAACCATATAATTGAATTTTGACATATTTTTAGACAGCCCATTTGCAAAGATGTAAAAGTGAATCCAAATCACTTGGGAGTATAAAAGTGACACATAGATCACCCAAAGTAGTACTCAACATCTACTGTCTTTAACTATGAATTACCCAACACTCCTACTTACCATCTTTAAATAATTAGGTCTGAAAACATTAATCTCAAAATTTATATGGTGCTTCATCTGAAGGATTCGTGCCAGATGTTCTCCCAGAAACTAGGGCTGGGTGATAATTCAATATTACCGTTTATCGTATTGTATCGGTATCGTATCGTGATGAAATTATGAAATTATATCGTAATATTTCCTTGTGCACAATTCTGTCATGTAAATGATAGCAACCACATATTAACTCAGATTTCTCTCAAATGAGATCTTAAATATTTGTTTTGGCTTCAATATAAGTTTTGATTTGATATCATACTTTACATCATGCAGTTCAATGCAGTGAACAGCAGTTGGATTATTTATGTTGTGATTTTGCATACTGTTCACATATCATGATATATATCGATATCTGAAAAATTTCAGATGATTATCATGATATTAATTTCTTTCATATCGCCCAGATCTACCTGAAACATGAAACCACTATATGATCTATTAAAGCTTGTTCTATGTCTTGGGTCCCGTGTTGTTATTTTGATACCTGAGGCTCTTGTATCGCTTTGGGTCCTCCTCTCTCTATCGTTGGTAATCTGCAGAGGGCAGTGTAAGTTGACATGTGCTCTCTGCCCTGCTTGTAGATGCCCATATGAATAACAAAGCACTAGGATTGTCAGACGAGGGCACAATTCTACTGTCTTGCATGAAGGAACTGAGAAAATAAATCTTATACCATTCCCTCAAAACATTTTCCCAACCCCACCACTTGTATTTTTAGCTCTTGAGATTGGCAAGTGTGGGGATTCTGGCCTCCATCTTTCTTTCCAGCCTCGAATCAGAGGAGGGGTTCAGTGAGTAGCAGAGAATGAAACACAGGCACAATTGTACTCTCTCTAAAAAGGCAAAGACATGGACTTTATAGCTTTTCCATTTGCGTTTTGCCCACAGTTGGGAATTGGACTATGACTGTTGAGAGAAAAGGAGCAAGACTGAGAAATATAGCCTTCCTCTGACTTGTCAGCATATTTGACCTTTAGTTTATTTTTTATTCTTTTTTATTTTATTGAGGAATTCAAAAGGAATATGAGAGCTTCGTGGCATATGCCCCTGATTTATGAAAAGGGGGGGGTGATTTTATTTTAGTGTTTTTTTTTTGTTACTAGCCTAATTATTCTCTGCAGTTAAGTTTTCGTGCTAAGAAGATCAACAGTAGCTTTTATTTTTTGTTAATTTCTGACAGACTTCTTCTGACATTTGGGACTGGCGCCTTTGGAAGACACTGTCTCTCTTGTGTGTCTTGTCTGGGCAGGGTGGTGGTCAGGGTTAGCGGTGGTCACCCCCTCAGGCCTCCTCTGACTGTTGATAGTGGACGGTGTGTCCTCTTTGCACCTATCAGTGGAACTGGCTGTTTATCTGTCAGCTTCCATCATCTCCTCCACTGGACATGTGCTTAGCTCACAGGTTTTTAGCCAACAGTCTACTCCAACTCTCTCGCACTGAGGCATGGAGTGTCACTTTCGAATCTCAGCACGTCTTGACTGTAGATGTAATGAAAACTCTGGAGTAGACTGCATGGACCTCTCACATGTGTCATCATTTTTCTGGAGGCAGTTCCCTCCGTCTCCCACAGCATGGGAAACTGAATTGGTTCTTAAACTAGCTTTGTCTGGTTCACACAGGCTCTTTACTTTGAATGAGGTCTTCTAATATCGATTTCTCTCTCTGATAAGGCAGGGAATTTTTAATTTCGAAGCAGCCATTAAAAAAAAAAAAAAAAGAAGGAAAAAAACGCTAGCCAAAACTAGCTTAGCATTGCAGCACAGGTCCCCCCACGTCACCAGCTTCAGTGCATTCTCAAAGTGGGGGGTGTAACGAAATTGCAACATTTGCTCCTTTAGTGGTAGCAATGTGGCTCTTAAACATAGGCTAGTTAGCAACATATATAATCCTCCTGTAAGACGTCACTTTATCTTTCACCCCAAATGCAGTATAAAGGACAAAATTACTGGTGAACGGGAAAGGAAAACACAGTTCATCTTCGCCGTAGGCAAAAAATAAAAGGAACCAGAGCTTTGCTGAGTTTTTTTCAAAATGAGGATAACACTTAAGAGGTCTATTGTTAATTATGTCCTGATGAATAATGATGTGTCTGTCTCTGCTTTAATTTAGAAGCATGTGGCACATGGGCAAAGACAAGTGCTTCTTTTCTTAAACCTTTATTTACCCCAGGGAAGATTTGCTAAGCCTATTTAATCTCTTTTTCAGCAACGCCCCGCTTCACACTCACACAGTTACACGCATTCACACCTGGGAGCTGCCCAGTACAACCACAGTCCTTTACTGTCGGCCACTGAGCAGCTCCGCTGGAGCAGTTTGGGGGTTAAATGCCTTGCTAAAGGGCACTTCAACGAGAGTGTCATTCATTCACTCACCCCACCCACATCTTCCTGCCAGTCTGGGAATCAAACCCTCAAACCCGACCCTTCTGTTCACAAGCCTCCCTACCCTTTAGACTACCACTGCCCCAGCCTGACACGTCAGACCCATGGAACGTAACGCAAGCTAGCTCCATGCGTACGCTCCGTGGGCCTGACGTGTCAGGCTACCACCGCCCCAGTTTCTGCATACCACACGGTAGATCATTACCTACAGTGTACCTCTCTGAGAACTCTGCCTTCAGGACTATTGATATGGATTCATAGCATGTTGGGCTGACACAAGGTCACTGACTGTGAGCCAGACACTGCAGTCTGTCGGTTCTTCTCTGAGGAGGAACCAGATCAGATATGCTGCAGTAGAGTGTCTTATCATGCAGTGTGCTGCTGTTGCACTGGGTGTTGTTGATATGAAAATCATACTCTTGGAACTCACTGAAAACAATACATGCATTGAACTATAGATATGTAGGTCTGTTGTACAAACCCCTTTTACCTCCCTGTGTAAATCCTAGCTCACTCTGTACTGCTATGGTAAGGTTGTATCAGGTGTGGGGGGAAGGAGGAAGAAGGAGGTGGGGGTAGAGTTTCATTAGGATGATGATGATGATGAGACAGGTCATTAATGAGTTTGGATATCATCTCTTTTCCCCTCTTCTCTCTCTATTTGCCCCTCCACCCCACCCTCTCTCCCTGAATATTTGCTGAGATTCATTATTGCCTTGTCAGCGTTTTCTATGGAAAAACAAACCACTCAACCAACCAACCAAGCAACCAGTGCAAGCCTATCACTTCTGGGGTTCTGCGTATCAGTTACAGATAATGGTGGTGTATGCAGAGGATCAAGGGGCATTCTTAGCAGACTAGAATGTAGTCGCAAAATGCATATTGAATAATTAATCTCAATGTTTAGGGCCTATTTGGGTTGTTGTTGTCGCAAAAGGCTTAATCCATTTCAAATATATTGTATTCATGTTCAATTTTGTTAATTCGCACAGTGATGCTACACATATAGATGCTACAACCAACCCTAACATTAATCTGAGTGACTTGTAGTAATATTGCATTAGTCTGTTAGCTTCACAGTGTAGTGAATATTCCACAAAGCCGTCATCTTTCCCTGATCATCAATCACCAAGCTCATTTTCACGAACAACCTTTTTTCATATTGTGCCAGCCGCAGGAAGCTTTATGTAATGTCTGGTTTATTCCAGTCCTATTGTTATTCAATCTGGCAGGTATTATTAGGGTGTGTTTGGACTACCGGCAGCCACTCAGCACCAGACATGTCTCCTCTGGCTTGTTGCTACTTTCCCTCTGCAGCTCTGGGAAAAAGGAGTGCTTTATATTCGTCCCACCGAACTGTACGAAAGAGGAGCAACATCCTCAAAATACTTGAGTGCAGTGCCGAGAGTAATCAACACGTCTCACTACGAGCAACATGCGTCTGTTCTATAGTATATAAATAACAGCCTGGCATGTGTCCATTGCTAACAGTAACCATTTGCAATAACCCTTTCTTCAATAGCTAAGCTATTCCCAGTGACCTTTAATGGTTCTATTTCTGGTTTGGGGTCAGTACGTTTTAGTTTACGTTTACAATCTTTATCACCTATATGATGCAGACATTCATCATACATAGTTGACGTGTTGACCGCTCAGCAATGGCAAGCTGATGCCATGCGTCGGTCATGTATCGGTTTCAACAGCACAAGTTCATGAATGGATACTTCATCTATAGGCCTCTAAGCCTGTGTGCCATGTGGGACCCATTCCTAGTGGCATGGCTATTTTCAGTGGTTGAGTTCCTGGATTAGTATAGCTGGTGTTTTCAGATATGGAGGGTGTGCCAGGTATGGCTCCGGGGATCCATTAGGCTTTCGTTGTGAGGCCTTGATAGTAGCATTGTGTTATCTGTCCCTATGTACTTTAAGGCATGTGTCTGCACTCCCTGCTGAGAATACAACAGCTGGACCATGGTTACAGTGACACAGCCATGGGACAGTAGGGAAAGGGATTTTATTCTGGTCTGTACAGCGTAGTCATCTGTTTCTATAAGATACTATGATACTATTTATTTCAGGCTATACAAGTATCAATAAATTACAATTATTTCTGGATAGGTTTCAGATTAGCTTCCTGACGTGGGAAGAGCAAGTCAGGAGTGCATTGGTCCAAGTTTGCCACCAGCTATTGACCGACCAATTATCAGCACATTGATTTGTTTTGCTGGATTTTGGGCCCTACATAAAAATAAAACCAGAGAGCTCAGGTGTATCTCCAACATCTACTGTATTTTGTAAATCTTTATCTTTTGCACTTAATGTAAATTCTCTATCTTTATGGAAAGTTTATAAGTTTGAAATGAAAGAATTTCACGTTTCAATGCTGTCTTCCTATACCCTTCCCTGAGCCTAACCCGAGTCTTTCTCCAACAAACGTGAAACAGGCTGGCGAGTTTCTTTGATGCAGCCGACAGAAGGGCTCCAGTGAATTTCATGAATTCAGTGTATTTTGGATCAGGGCAATCATGTAGAAGGTCAGCCCTCCACTCAGCGAGTTGACAGTTTGAGTGAAATCTATGTGCAAACCAAGCAATCACTACGCTCCAATTGACATGCTTCACATGACATGCTTCAGCTTAACTACATGCTTCAGCTTAGATAAATGGGGAGGTGGTTTAGCTCGCTGGGCCAGTCTGACTAAACACTTTATAAAAAATAAAAAAAAATAAAGAAAATAATTGAATGCAGAGTACAATCAGAATTGTGTTGTCATTTTGTCATAAATGTTTTAAATTGATAATATTCTAATAATGTTCCGTTTTTTTGTAGTGGCCATCGGCCACCCTAATTAACTGTTAACCATATGAGCTGAAATAATCCATTTCGGTCGATTTTGTGAAATGAACGATCATGATTACTGGGAGGAGATCCACACTGACAGGTTGGTAGAGTCCTTTGTTTACAATCGGTGCATGTAATCCTCCCTCAGGCCTGCCCGGCCCAGCTGTTGGCATGGCGATGGAGCTTCCTATCAATTACCAGAGGTCAGAATGACTGGCCTGTTGGGAAAGGCAGGGGGTCTGGCAGAGGAATGCAGACAGATGCACGGTAGCAAGGCTGAGGTTCTCTGATAGTAAATGTCTAAAATGTACAGTACTTTTTAGGGTTAGTAGGGTGTGACTGGTAGGGTGATATAACGTATGACTTATTTTGGATTTTGAATATCTAGACAGTACTTACACAATGGATAGGTATTCTCGTCACTTAATTGCAATTCAATAGATTTTTGCAAAAGAATTGTTGTTACATAGTAGTAGTTTTCAGGTTTAGTTGTCATTACACATGCAATGATGACTAGACTTTTGTAAGTGTAAGTCCACATTTTTAATGTGTCAAAACTGTACTGTATGCATTTTTATGTATGAAAACACCTTGGTGTTAATACTACAGCAGTCTCTTTGTTGTCATGGATATATCTTTTGGATATCCGTTTGTATGCTTTGGCTCCCCTCCACAGTAGTACAGCTCATGTCACTATACTGTGGTTCTCACCTGCTTGTGTCAAACAGGCAACTTGAATCCACTTGTCACTCACCCATATATTATGCAGCCCATATGAAGTGCAATAAGAGACAGATGCATGTGAAAGTTGACATGTGGCATTTGAACCGGAAACATGCTGACTAAGCACACGTGGAGACAAGAGAGTCTCTTCTTTTCCAGCCTGGCCGTACAGTGCCCTGATCCGACAATTTATTTTTCTGACCTACTGTAGAAGTCAACTTTATAGTTTCTAACTGTTGCATCAACTTTTCATCAAGTTGAGCCGATCGGCTTTTGATTCATAGACTCTAAATCATATCCTTTAGAAATATTGTCAGAATGGTGTTAGCTAATCCTTTTCTTTCTTTCTTTAAAACTTTTTATTTTTTATTTTTTTTATTTATTTTTTTTTAACCCAGACATAGATTGTAATAGTAATAGTATTCATAGTAAAATAGTAACTTGAGAAATGCAATGTAAGACTATGCAGAATCTTGCAAGACCCAGTAAGAATTCTTCTCTCTCCTTGGAGTGCTGAGTGGGACATGCTGTTCCCCTGCTCACATGTGCTTCTACCGACATACATGTGCACATGCAATGTACACGTATGTGCAATTTGTTTGCTCAAATTTTTTTTTTTGGATCAGTTGTTGGGAGTTTGGACATTGCATTATGCATTCTTTCCCTCTATGCAAACAAAAGTTTGTCTTTGTGTCAAAGTTGACTCAAAAGTTACTTGAAAAAACGATTGGGAACAGAATGTACATTTTGTTACAGTATCACCCAGTAACCCCCCACCCCAATTCTAACATGAGATTGGGTGTGTGAAGGAGACATGTAAATGTGTCAGTAACTGTTAGGTAATGTTGTCAGAGAGGGAATCGTGCAGGACGGGTGAAAGTATGCGGCTGTCACATCGCTCTACAGTACAGCAGGGCTTCTATATGTGTGCTTTGTTCAGGAGTTGGCTTCCTGCCAACTTTGCCTAGAAGTGTGCTCGGGGCTGCCTGAAGGGGGTGTGTCATGGCCGTGGTGGGGGTGTCCCCTTCAGGCACACAGTGTACGAACACATGTGCTATGGTGCCGAGGAGGTGTGTCAAGTCTACCTCTCTTGCTTGCTCGCCTGCTTGGCTTCTTTCCTTTCGCTTTCCTTGCTTCCCGGGTGCACACACACCCCCTTGGCTTCTCCCCCTTTCTTCCCACTCGCCTCTCGTCCAGGCTGTTTCCTCTTCGACCGGAGAAAGAGAAAGGTAGGAGGAGGGGTCGTGGGGCATTTGTCTTTTTCATGCTGACTCAGACACTTTGCTAGAAAAGTACTTTGTTGCTTCTCAGAAAAAAACGATTTAGAAGGAAAGAATTCCTGTTTTGTTTGTGTGGCATGTGCTGTTAGGGAAGTACATTGACTCTGCCATGCAAAAGTAGAGAGAATTATTTCAAGAGGAAAACATTTGTTGTGTTTGTTTTAGAAGCCTTATGAAACACTGACAGCTGGTTCTGCTGCTGTATATCAGTGAGTGACAACATTGTGTTCTTTTGTTTTGTTTTGTAAGTTGATCAGAAGCTAGAGGAAAAACTGAAGAAGTCAAAATGGTGGCTGGAATGGTAATGCCCTTAGCGGACCTGAGGGCCATCTATGAGCTCCTCTTCCGGGATGGTGTCATGGTGGCCAAGAAGGACAAGCGCCCCCAGTGCATGCACCCTGAGCTCCAGGGGGTGGCCAACCTGAAGGTCATCCGCGCCATGGGCTCTCTCAAGTCCAAGGGCTTCGTAAGAGAAACCTTTGCCTGGAAACATGCCTACTATTATCTTACTAACGAGGGCATTGTGTACCTGCGTGAATACCTGCGCCTTCCCCCGGAGATCGTGCCCTCCTCTCTGCAGCGCGTGCGTCGTCCTGCATCCACTCTGGATGTGATGCGCCGGGCCGCCAGGGTCCAGACTGTGGAGGGCCCCACGTCGTACGTGCCCAAACCCAGGGCCGGAGGAGAGAGCCAGGAGGCCATGATGGACCGCCAGGGCTACCGCCACAAGAGACCAGGAGAAGAGGAGGGCCAGCCTGAGAGACCCCCGATGAGGTTCAGAGGGTCCTACCAGCCTCGCGCTCCAGCCGGAGAGCCTGGGGTTCAGACCCAGACCTTCTTCAGGAGAGGCCAGGGCTTCCGTAGAGGAGAGGAACGCGTGGCAGAGGAGGGCCAGAGGAGGGGATTCAGAAACAACTATGCCGCTCCTGAGAGCAGGGCCGTCAGATCCCCCGTCCCAGTCAGGGAGGCCAAACCACCAACTCCTGTCCCTGTCGCTGCTCCTGCAGAGATCCCCGAGGAGGTTCCTGTCGCTCTGCCTGTTGTTCAGCAGGTCATTGAACCGGATCTGCCACCAGCATTCATCCCTGCAGTGGAGCCAGAGGCCCCGCCTCCAAGTCCTCCAGTGCAGGAAGTGGATGTAAAAGTGGTAGAGGAAGTGGAGGAAGATGTGATTGAAGTGGAGGCGGAGGTGGTCGAGGAGGTTGCTGCAGAGCCACCTGCTGCTGTCGAAGAGGCCGTGGTAGAGGAGGAAGAGGTTGTAGCAGTGGAAGAAAAGGAGGCCATCATTGAAGAGGTGTCAGTTGTGGAAGAGGAGGAGGCAGCAGCGGTGGAAGAGGAGTCGAGTCGTGGAAAAGGAGGAGGAGGCAGTGGTGGTGGAAAAGGAAGAGGAGGCAGTGGTGGTGGAAAAGGAGGAGGCCATTGTTGAGGAGCCTGCAGTAGAGGTCATCACTGAGGTGCAGGTACAAGAGGAGCTGCAACCTGTTTTGGAGGAGCCTGTTAAAGCGGTTGAAGAGGAGGTCATTGAGGCTACACCTGCCGAGCATGTGGAGGAGAAACCCAAGCCAGCCTCTGTGGTAGAAGAGTCTTCTGAAGAGGAAGAGGAAGAGGAAGAGGATGAAGACGAAGACGAAGATGAAGATGAGGATGAGGATGAAGATGAGGAAGAGGAAGACGAAGAGGATGCTGTTGAGGAAGACACCCCCGCTGAGGTGGTGGTTGTCGAGGATGGTCCTGGGGAGGTGCCACATGATGGTGAGATCGAGGTCCTGGAGGAGCCCAAAGAGCTTGTGAGCAGTGAGGTTGAGGCGTCCATCCCTGGGACCAAAGCCATGACACCTGAGCCCGATTCTGACCTTGATATGCCTACCCCACCTCCCCCCGTCGCGGAGGACTTCACAGACCTGACAGAGGAAGTGGAGCACGTTACTATCACTCATGAAATTGATGAGCCCAACGCGTACACGACCTCGCAGGAAGTGGTCACGGTAGTGGAGCAGGCTTCTGAGACCCAAGTCATTTCTCAGTCTCACACCGTCACCGAGACCTCTGTTCAGATGGTGCCCGACACAGTCTCCGAGTTTGGACTTGAGCAGCAGACGACTGCGGCCTTTGAGGCGGACTTTGCCACCCCTGTAGTCCCCTCCGACTGCCCAATCGCTGCCCTGAAGAGCTCTCTGCCTCAGGGGGACTGGGGCTTCCTAACAGAGGACCCCGAGGAGGAGCAGGAGGTCAAGAAAGTCTGGCCTGACTCCCTAGAAGGTTTGAGCTCATTCTAGTTCCTCTCCTTCCTCCTCCTTCCTCTTGTCTTTTCTTGCATCAGTGACAACATGGGTGTTGCTATGGTTGCCATTTGTGTTTGTGAATGTGTGGGAGGGTGAGAGCGGGGTAATTTGATTCAGTAATGATACAAGTAATGATATTGTCATTCCCCATAAGGCTTAACAATAACCAGACTGTCAATTATATGCATTTTTTTTAGGGTGCATGAAGAATATCGCACTATAGTCACAGTGTGCTTGCATGGCATCTCTAATTTTATTTAATTTTTTTCAATCAAATTTACATTTTAGTATACAATTTTGTCATCTAACTTGATGTACATATTTTGCACGTGATGAATTATATTACAATATGTCCTTATGATGTCAAATGTTGTTTACATGTGTTCAAATGATGTGCCATTCTACAGAGGACTGCCAAAATGCTGGAGACATTCATATCAAAATACATCCCCATCCCATACCAACATGCCCATTCACTCGTTAAAGTTCAACAAGGGGCGAACTGAAACCACTGATATGACTTCATGGGAATACAAAAGTATGAGAACTTTATTTCACAGTGCTGGAACGCTATGTTTCTGCATTAGATGGTGAGCCAGGGTAACATTGTTTTGTTGCCACGTGCTAGCTGTGCTAAAGCAGGGAATGGAGCGTCAGTGTGAGCCGAGTCGAGCCGAGCCGAGCCGTGCTGTGCCGTAGGCCCACTGTACCGTACTGTGTGTGCTGGGCGAAGGCCCCTCTCTTCTCTGCATCTGCTCTCCGGCGTGGCCAGTGATGCTATAAGCTTGTTCTGATTTATGTGCGCTGCAAATATTTACAAAAGCATACTTTCTCCCTGCTGCTATATCCCTGACCTCCCCTGCTT
>OMKL01137725.1:0-11524 GCA_900302295.1 Parasudis fraserbrunneri | reverse complement strand
AGGAAATGAGAGGAAGAGTTGCGTATCGTCGGCGTAGCAGTGATATGAGAAACCGTGGGATAGGATAGTGTTGCCAAGAGATTTGGTGTAGAGAGAGAAGAGGAGGGGACCTAGGACCGAGCCCTGGGGAACACCTGTCCGTAGGGGTCGGGGTTCCGATGAGGTACCCCTCCAGGATACCTGGTAGGAGCGTTTGTCAAGGTAAGAGGCCAGCCATGCCAGTGCAGAGCCTGCAACTCCCAGTCCAGACAGGGATGAGAGGAGGATCTGGTGATTGACTGTGTCAAAGGCAGCTGAGAGGTCAAGGAGGATCAGAGCAGATGACAGGCCCTTCGCTCTTGCCAGGTGGAGGGCCTCCGTGACTGCTATGAGGGCGGTCTCTGTGGAGTGCCCGGTCTTGAAGCCTGACTGGTTTGGGTCCAGGAGGTCATTATCTGTGTTTGTGCATCCCTAACTCCAGTAACCTGATTGTAATAATATCATATATTCTGCACAATGCCTTGTGTATTGAACCAAACCATAAGCTGAATGCATTGTTACACCCCTATTAATTACCATTATACGGATATTTGATGCCACACTTTACTGCATGTAGTACTTCTTATTTGACTCAAGTTGGAGAATACCTTAGGCTGTGCATGTATTGCATTTATGTACATTTACATAAAGATGAAGATGGGCTTTACATCACCCTACAACCCTTAGTCCAAGACTTACTGTTTACTGCATTTACTTGCTTGAAACCTGTGCCCTACCATTGCATATAAAACCAAATTAAATTCCTACTTATCAAGTCCACCTATGTTTGACTTGTAAATATCATAGCTCATATGATCCACATCATATCACAATCTTCAAACAAATGTGACCATTACCAAACAATTGGAAGATATCGATGGACTCATCGTGATCTCGTCAATTGTCTTTCATTCTCATCGGTCTCAACATGTCTCTGCAGTAATCCCACCAAAGGTATGGACATTGAATTTACAATGATATGTTGATGTGAAAATCCTCCTAGTAGTGCCTTTAATCAATTAGGCAATAATGTCTACTCAATAATACAGTTGAAAAGAAATGACAACATTTCTGTTGAATAGAGCGGAGAACAATCTTTTAGTGTATAACTCGCTCATCTCAGCCCACACAGTGCAAGTCATGCTCTCACTAACATCAGCACAGTTATCACACCAACTACATTACACCACATCTACACTGACTGTAATGTCTTACAGTGCATTATTTTGGTCTACAGGTGTGATGCAATGATGGTGTGATGCAATGATGATGCTGTAGAGGACCAGAATATGTGCATGTGCACATGCATGTGCACCGGTATGTGTATGTGTATGACAGCTGGCAGAATGAGTCAGTGTCATTGATTGATGCCTCTCAGGCAGATCCTCAACACATAAACAGACAGTGTCAGACCACTGTCGGGTACATATCAGCAGGGGGCAGCTCCATTTTTAATCAGCCAACATTTTCCCAAGGAAATCAACTGTCAACCATTAAAGTCCTGTCTTTTGCAGCCACCTGAGCAATGGGTTAGGCCCTTTCCCAGTGGCCTTCTGAAGGGCTTTGATTTACCGGCAGCAAGAAAACATTTACTCTTATAAACCACCTTACTGGAAACAATAGGAAGAACAAGCCAGGAGAGAAAATGAGAGCATTCAGCAAAATGGAATCAAATCAGGGACCATGGTCTTCCAGGCTTTTTTCAGCCACATCCCGGAAACCAAAAAGGAGACTCAATTAAGATTATGTTTCTCCTCTCTCTTTCCTGCTGCACTGAACCTGGCCTGTGTGTGCTAGCGTGAGAGTGTATGAGACACAGTTCATAATTGGAATAATGTGTGTTTTTATTTAATGTGGAGAGAGAAAGGGAAATGGAGAAAGAAGAGCTGCATGAAAAGATCCTTCAGATGTATTGTGACAGTAATTAACGTAACATCATCCAAGTGCAAGCTAACAGAAGCTAACTAACCTTTTCTAAAAAAATGAAAGCGGCTCTGAACCAAACAGACTTCTCCCTCTGGGCAGAATGAAATGGGATTTCAAAGTCACAACGCACGGTTTCCCTAGGCCATAGTTGGGATACTCCCTCTCTCAGCCTCTCAGTGGCCGACATGACAACTCAGTGCAACACAATCAGGCTGGTGCAGCTTGTCTCACTCTGCAAGTCATATCTGCCACACAATGCCTCAATATGAGCCAAAACAGGTTTACAAGTAACAAAGCATGGACACATTCGATGGCGGTCTTATAATATCTGTATGACAAATCACATGGGATTTAGTGATTGAGATTACAGCATAATCAGGTATTAGGCCTATATCTCACACAATAGGTCGATGGGGAGGTGAATATGAGTTGAATATGAGTGAGTTGGAGAACAAAGCAAGAAGCTTGATATAGGCCAATTCATACTTTATGCCATGGATGCCATTATTGAGATAAAGTAGGTGTGTACAGGGACATTATCATCAAAATATAAAATCAGTATTTGGTTTTTCCAGTTCAAATTGCAGTATGATTTGACATCTTTCTGTCATTTTTTTTGTATTACAATGTCATGGTGCTTCTTCATTACAAATGGTAAATGTTTACAACATTGCTGCAAGGAATTGTTTTTAGATGAACTGAAAAATAGATATACAATTTCAGGATTGTATATATTGTTGACGATGGCATCTGATACGATGATAGTAAAAATCCATGTGTTTGCATGGATTCATGATGGTACACCTTCATATTTTGTATACCTCCTCTCTATGTGCACCACAGTATGAACGTCCCAGTTCACAATGATGCATTAAAAAAAAGGCCAAACAGATTAAAAAAAAAAAAAAAAAAAGCAACCCACTACATCCCATTCACAGACTCGTTCAGCATGGATCATCCTGCAGCGGGCTGCGAGCATCAGTATTTAGCTGCATACTACCAGCTCCGGCTCCAAGATAAATCCTGCCGGCAGTGTCATGTCCTGTAAATCAGGTGACTGCAATCTCCTGTTCACACAGCAGCCTCCCCACTACTCAGCCCCTTTCTCATACTTCAGAGGTCGCTGGCCCGAGTAGCTGACTGACTGCCTGCCTGCTACCACTAGCATGCTGATTACAGTATCAAGAGCAGCGGAACGGAACATACACTGGCTGCACTCCAACCTGTGATGCTTCGAGTGACTCTCTCAGAGGGTTATATCCTCTCACATTTGGAAAAAGAAGATCCACAATACACAAAGGCAGAAATAATAATGAAAACTAGCGTGCGACAAAGAAATATCCATCGCACAAAAGGTAGATTCGTTGCACTGATTTGATGAACCTCCATGAAGTATGGTTTTTAGTTTATAGACATACCTACAGTAGGCTAAGTGGCACATTTTTAAAATGGAAGCCCTTGCAACATTGTAATCTCACATCAAAGTGGCCGTTGAAGCAATAGCAACCCCAGTCAAAGGTGAATAAAACCTTGTTATTCTTAGATGAGCGAGGTTCAGGGAGAGGGCATGTTGTTGGCCCATTGTTTCCACATCAGCGACTCTGCCCACAGTTGCCATGGCTGCTGCCTTGCCCACCTTTTCCTGGACATATAAGGCTGGACAGCAGCAGCAGCTTCCCCCCACTATATCTGCCCTCGGTACGACTGCCACTGGTTCCAGGGTCATCCCCATGAATAAAGTGGTGCCAGGATGTGAACTAATGTCAGATTTCAAATGTCATGCGGTCAAGGTCAAACCAAGGTTTCAGAAAGTTAAGGGCTGCTTCATCCATGCACATTATGGATACATTCATGATGTAGTCCTGTTTAATTCAGAAGATCTTCCAGCCATTCTGTCATTACACAAAGTATAGAGAGATGCTCTGTGCAAAAAAAAAACAAGAGAGATTGAGAGGGATGACTTTGATTTACTTTGACGGAGAGTGTCTGAAAAATGAAAACACCGCTCTGTAAAACTGTTGCTTTGGTTTAACTGCTTCATTGGAGGCGCTGTGGAGAAAACACATTACAGCATTATATAGCAGAGCTTTCCGCTGTGTGAACCCGAAGACTTCCTGTCATATGTCTTTTTGATACAGGCTGCCAAACCACTCGTAGCTTTGAGGGGTGCTTCTCCTCTGCTCAGTTGGTGTGACCTGTCCTTTTATCTATCCACAGCCTAAGGCTGTTGGTGCACTGATCCCAGACCTTGCCACAGACCATCACTGCTGTGGAACCATTGCCATGACAAAACTGGCTTTGGCATGAACACAAAGTAGAAGTTTCCAAGATGTAGTGGAGTAGAGGTATCCAAACACAGCCAAACAAGACAGTCTGCCAGGCCACAGATAAAGCACTCAAGCAAGACTCTTTTATTCCCACACACTCAATTAGCCAAGCAGCTTTCTACTGTTCCCTCCCAAAATGATTAACGATTGGTCAACATCCAGAGTGAACAATAAAAGTTGAAGGTAAACTGTGTGAGGCCAAGGCAAACTAAAATCTCCATTATTTAGTGAACTCGTGAGCACATTGCATACACAGTACCTTTGTGCAACTTCTCGCTGTTTTGTTTTTCTCTCAGCAAGGACTAAAAGCATCGGAGAATCAAATGTTTAAATTGGCTGGAAAAGGCGTAAACAACAGCTTTCCCTCAGACAAATATTATACACTTCAGAAAGTTCTCTGAGAGGATACCCTGTGCGGGAGGCCTGCAGACAAACTGGGAGGCTTTTCTGAAGAATGCTTCACAGAACCACACATGACAGATTTATACTCGATGACAAAAGGGTTTCTTACAATATGTCTTACAACTATCCCACTGAGAGGGGAGAAGAAAATGAAAGAATTGTATTTTTAGTTCCACTCTTTAGTCAGTTCAGTTATAGATAATAGTGTTAGAAGAAATTAAGACTCATTTGAAGATACCTGAAATCCAGTAAAAAGCATTCAGAACAACATCAATGACTTAATACATAATATTGGGAACAAATTCAAAATGAGTAAGATGAGGGTGTGAGAAAGAGAATAAATGGCTCTGATTGACATGTCATTTAAACATGCATCTCCAGTGGAATCTGTCCCCTTTTTTGAGCAGAAGTACATTCCATCAAGACTTATGTGAAAAATACATATAAAACAAGTACAAAATTTGTGATAAGCTGCAACCAATTTGGCTGCACGAAACCCCTCATGTCTACTGCTTCTTGCTGTCTGGATATGTGCTTTTACCTTGAGTACTGTGTGTATTATCTGTATGCAATTATTTAATGGCAAAGACCCATGTTGTAGACTAAGGACAGCTGGTGTAGAAAATGTTGTATCAGTCGGACATACAGTACCGTACGATGTACACGTAATGGCTTTTCTTTTCTTTTCGGTTGTACATTTTGACATTTGATAGAGCCACAATTTGGCCAACTTGTGCGAGACATTGGCAGATCATTGGCTGAATGACACAAAACGATGCACACCTCTTCCCTATCATGGAGGAAACGCGTGTTTAACGTTTGGTGCAAATCAGACAAAGCATTCACGAGTAACACTTCACTTCCTGTTTACAACGCGTTTTTCCAAAATTTGATTGGATGTGGACGTATGCTTTGGCCTAGCAACTTTGAGAATTGCACAATGAAAGACATTCGCCTCTAGATGCCACATAGCAGGTTTTGTGAAAATCAGGTGGCCAACCTAGTAGTACTAGAGGAAAACGTTTTTTTTTGTTCTTTTTCTTTCAAAAAAAGAAAATTCAATATTGTGGACATGGTGGTCCTATTTGCAAAGCTGTAGAATAAGGATAGCTGTATATGTGGCTAACATCTAGGGTCAATCTGACTTTAGGTGTATGAGTTATGGCTTTTCAAAGTTTGATATTTTGGCCTTTGATTAATATAGTGCCACCATCTGGCTGATTGGCGTTAGATTTGTGATGCATTGGTATACCAATATCTATCATGGTGGCAAATTGCATTGTAACTTTTTATTTTTATTTTTGGGATGGACCAACCAACATACTGACTGACTTAAAACTGCCTTATAAACCCAGACATTTGCAATGCATTGGATTTTGGGTAACCCTTTGTGCACCCTACAACTGAATTGGATGCAGTGGCACATACGTTGCATATTTTAAGAGTCATTTGGACAATAAATTTGATTCCCTGTTGAGAATTGTACTGCATTCTTATTAGATGTGTATCCTTAACCCACCAAGTGTTTCTGATTAGCAGAAACAAACATCCCTTGCTTAAATCCACCTCATTAGCGTCTGGATAACACTCAACACACCCACACCAAGCATGGATATGCTCGAACATTGTGTAATACATGGGTTAGCTGAGGAGAATTATGCTGTATTCGAAGGTGTAGCCTAGGCTTATATTCCTATCAGGGCTTTGTCATGGGGACAGAGGGGACAGAGGAGTGGGGCCAGGCCCTGCAGCTGCCTGAACCAACAACCCAACAGAGGAGCCGCAGGATTAGGAGTGGAGCATGTGAAGGATGCTGCCACGCTTAGTTAAGGACTTGCAGGCTCACTATTTCATGCTCCACATCTGCGGGTTGCCATAGCAACCCTGGTTTTGGGCAATTCCCAGGTCAGGTGGCTTCTGTCAGCTCCAGTCTGGGGGAAAAAGTACTGTATACAGCAGCAGGCCCATGCAATGCATGACAAAAGGCTCTGAATTTCATTATCGCCTCTTGAAAAGAGTCAATGGTCAATGAAGTTTCTTTGGGCTAATCGCTGCACACGCACACCTTCAATGCTAAAAGAGAAAGACTGTCACTGCAGTCTCAAGGATCAACTGTGCTGTCTTGTTTTTATTGAGCAATGGATGCTTGTGCTATGATTTCTCATGGGACTGGAGAGAAATGACCAATGCCTTACCTTATTGCTGAGGTATGAAATGGTCAAGCATTTCAGTAGATATTTCACAGCTGAAAATAAAAAAAATAACAACAACAACAAAAAACAGGAGGGCAATATGCAAGACTAACACTATTATTATTGTTGTGTCACCGATTGTGAACTCAGCAGTGCAACACCTGCAACAAAAACAAAAAGACCTTCCCAAAGCCATGTCAGTATACAGGCATACTTTCTCACCATTTAAATGTACTGCATCATTCTGCTGCCGATTTCATGCAAACACACTGACACAAAGAATAAAATAACTGACAGTATGTTGTTCTGTGACACACACGAATAGACACGGCATTTAACTCATTTTAAAGCATGACATGATAATAAAGCTTCCGTTTTTTTGGGGGGACACTGTTTATACTTCGTCTGTGCAAGAGTACATAAAGTAATTGCTAATTGCAGAGAGCGGCATTTTGGTATTTAGTAAATGTGTCACTCTGATCCACAGTAAGTGGGGACTGTTAGAAAACAATCACACACTTGCGGAAGAATGGCTGCATATCTGAAAGGCCTTACAATTACAAGCCAGTGATTATGACAGCATGGGTGCAGCTGAATAGCCCAGTGTGGATTCTGTGCAAACAGAGGCAGTGAGAGCTGATCATTAGGAGCGGGGTGTTGCAGGGCAGGGTCTCTGTGGCCCAGCCAGGGCCTGTGAGAGAGGCTCTCTCTGCCTCACTGGGGAGGGCCACAGGAAACATGCCGCAGGCCAAGTGCTCCCCCAGTACCCCTCTCTTTAACCTGATTACTGTAATGAGCTTAGAGACTGTTGAATACACAGCTCCAAACACAGATGCAGACAAACGCTATGCCTCCCCTCACTCCGTTACTCTCTCGCTGACTCTTAATGGCAGATGAATGCAAAGTGCATTATCAGACCCGGGCTTAGCGCGAGGGCTCATTGAGCTGAGTTCCACTGGAAATGGTTACTCAGAATAGAGGATAAGAGAAGGAGGAGGACACACAAGTCGTTACTTTACACACAGTGAAGTGTGTCTTATAGGGTAGTTAGGAGAAAAGCTGCTAAGAGTAGTGTGACTGCAATGCTGCAATATTAAGCGACCTTGGGTCTATGAAAGGCGCTATATAAATCCAAGTTATTATTATTATTATTATTATATTAGGGAATTCTCCTCCTCTTACACTACTACTACTACTACTACTACTACTACTACTACTACTACTACTACTACTACTTCTTAGATCACATGCCAAGACACCAATAAGCGAGATAAAAAGGGCAGAAACTAAATATAAACTGAGGACAAACTAGGCTATATAACCTTAAACATTAAAAGCCAGTCTGAAAAGAGGTTTCAGATTCAGCCTCATTTAAACGAGTCAACACTGTCAGCAGCTCTGACATAGTGAGGGGGCGAGTTTCAGACGCTAGACAGGGAAACACCCTATTAACCATGGTGACAAATGGAGCTCTGGGGGCGGTAGGTGGGTCACATTAGTTCAAAAATCACTCCTCATTTCCTCCACTATCTTCTCCTTTTCTTTATGACCTGGAAATGTTTCTGTCCCAATAGTGAAGGAGGAAACAAGCTACGCAGAACTCCTGCTGAAGCTGCTTCTGCAGCTTCTCCCTTTTTTTCCCCTTAGTTCATCTGAGCTACTTCACCGACTGCATTTACATTCACACCAATATATCATGAAATATTCAGGATATTTTTAGTATTCCGTTTTTGTGTTGGCACATGTACACACCATTTCCTGTTTACAATGACCTGGATAAGCTCTTATGCCATTTCTGAGAAACCTGGATAAGATATCGGGGTTATGCCAATATTAACCGAGACATCGCGGCAGAATGTTAAGACCTTATTCCGTTTACTATTGGGTTCTGTGGCCTGTGTAAGTTCCGTTTCCATGCCAATACTTGATATATTCAGTTTACTGGTCATGTATATGGCTATATTGGTGATGGGGATATTAAAATGTATGTAAACACCTTATCCCATGTAAAAACCTAACTGATATGACAAACAGTATATCCAGAATAATGCGTGCATGTAAATGTACAGCAATCGTTTATAAGAGGCAAGTGGCAGTGAGGAGGGAGCAGAACAAGTGAGCAGCAGTAAGGAGGCCACAGTCTGAGGAACAGAGGGGACCAGGTAGGGCAGTAGCAGCTTGTGAAAGAGGCTTGGGCAGTCCCATGCATGCTGTTAAACGGGAGTAGGAAGACTTTGAAGCCTTGGTGTACCAGTATGATGTGTGATGTGGTGATGACAGGGGGTGGATGTAAGGAGACAGGAAGTGGAGTTCTAAACATGCCATAATCTGTTAAGTTAAAAAGGAATGGGGCACTGTGAATTGGGGATTTACAATAATACAGATGAGAGGCAATGATGGGTGGATTAGGGATGTACATGTACCTATTTTTCACTGCTGATACCGGATACTGAGTCCAATCAGCTGATACAGAATATCTATTTTTCACCAAAAGAAAGGTGAAATGTGTGTCAGAAATACAGAAAATCACGTTGCTTTGTTTGATTTCAGACATGTTACACATTGCTCTTTGAATTGGATCTTAGCATTAGGGGAATTCTCCCAGTACAGTACTGACCCTATATTAGCTCGGTATCGCCCAAGATCCAGTACCGGCATCAGGGTTTCCGTTAGCCGGCATGTACCGGACATTGGCCGACTAGAATTTCAATTGGCCAGTAAATATAAATCTTGATGGTCACCTGGTGGCTGGTAAAAAAAAATGTGTCATCGGTTTGGATAGTTGTAATTGCGTATTGCCTCTGGACAGCACGTACCCGAGAGAGAGAGAGAGAGAGACAGAGAGCGAGCGCTACAGGTAGTCTGCACTTACAAACACCCGTATTTTTACAGTCTATGGAACACGCTCATTTCTGGTGAAAGAACGTCCTGATTGGTAAGACATCCTTCGTAATGGAGTTTTGTGCCCATATGATGTGATCAGTTTGGATGAACTCGCGCAGAAAAGTGTCTTATAACCCAAATAAAAATGCTTGTTGAAAACAGAATAAGGGCTACATTGATCCGTCAATGAATGGATAGAAAATTGACAGAAGATATTACTGTCTATTGTTTTTTTTTTTTTTATTAGAACCTAACATAATCGTGCCTTTGCAGAAACAACAGCTTTGCAGATAGTAAGGTATCAGTCAGTTCCAAAAGTTAAACCCTCTCCGAACTTTTCCGTCCATCAAAACTGGTGGAGACGGACACAGCGTCAAGCCTGTCCAACAAATGGATACTCCTCATTGAAAAGGAATTAAAAAAACAGATGTAGATGGACAGACACAACAGATCAATGTAGCCGTAGACATTCAACTATGATGCATTTTCGCTATTCCTGATCCAGAAGAGAGATCTCTCCCTCTGAGCCTGTTGTATGCGCGAGGGGCAGGGGCCAGTTCTCTCTGCCTCTCTCTCACACGAGAGACTAGTTGAGAGCCCACATGAAAAGATGGTGATGCGTTTGGCTTTGTTTTAAAACATGTATTTTTTTGCACAAGCACATGTATTCTACTGTATACGACCATTAAATTAGACATTCGGCCGGTAAATTAGAATCTTTATCGGCCACTTTGGGCGGCCCAAAAAATGGCTAGTGGAAACCCTGACCGGCATCAGTGCATCGCATCCCAAGAGTGGTGATGATTTTAGCATCAGAAAAGGAAAGAAAGGGGTGAAAACAGTCATTACTCCAAAGGTGCAAGACCAGCTGTCGAGCTTTGTTGATTTATGTTCCAAAAGACAGGATGCTAACAGGGAGTACTCCCAAGCTAACAAGGGAGGCAGCAACCAATACATCCTCCAAGCCCAGACAGATGTTGTTGCCGTTGGTGATATACTGTGATTTTGGACCACGGAAGTCACAACTTCTGTTCAGCCACAGCTGAGTTTTAGACAGCTGCTATGTATTAAAGACTTAATGCCGCAACGGACAATTCAAAGATTTCACTGATATACATTTTTCATCAAAACAAACCAGCAGAATGGCAAAGTCCCGCATATTGAATCAAAATCCTTTCAAATCCCTTATTGAATCTTTTTTAGGTAATTATTTGGGGGGGGGGACAGAAATTTTCTTAGTTGCAGTGCTTTTATTGCACTCAGTGCAGACACAAAATATTATTTCAACAATGTTGTAAGCAAAGGTTCACAGGAGTTGTAGGAGAGAGATGATAAGAGGAATCAGTTTGATAAGGAGCTTAAAGAATCTGGGTATTTTACTAACTTTGAACCGGTTCCATATCGGAACCGGCTAAGTAACAGAACCCAGAACCTAGTATTATAAGAAGAGGATGGGTCAGCGTCGTCATATAAACACTGGAAAATGGCTGTAAAATCTCATTGTAAGAAGTAGCGTTGTCTGAATAACTTCCGTGACAAATTTGGGGCTGTGACCCGCCCTCTTTGTATACTTATAGCCCAACACTAGTCCTACACCCATAGCCATAATAGCCTATTATTAATAGACTATATCCTTGAAAGTCCAGAATACATAAATGCGGCACATGAGAACCATATGCAAACTTTGCTACCAAAAGACCTGTACCCGTTCATGTATTCACAGTGCATTTGTCAGATAAACAAACAACCCCTTAATGACAGCATCAACAACCCTCA